>JABFOW010000665.1:0-10871 GCA_022817725.1 Archaeoteleia sp. ZL-2020 | reverse complement strand
GATCAGGTTGATTGTTGATTTAAAAATATATGATTTCAAGATCACAAGACGTCAGTTGTAAGAAAAATGACTCGAGGGACGTAGCAAGAGATGGAACAATTAAAACAGTTGCAGTCATTCGAGAAACAAGATCTCTCACTTAAGATCGTCATTTCGCAGAACGATGACGTTCCGTGGAAAGAAGAAACACACGCGTTTCACACAATCTGTACGTGGAAGCGTTTCATAGATACGCCGAGAGAAAAATGTCTGCAAATATACACCACTTTGCGGAATTTACTTCGTCATACAAAACATGAAGTATTTTGCAGATAACGAATTAGAAACATTTCTGGAAATCTGCTATTTAATTTCTTTGAGCGTTGAAGTATTATTATATTTTTAAGCGACGGATACTGGACTTACAATTGTAGATTGAGAAACAGTGTTTGCAAAGATTGTGATCCGTTTGTAGTAAATGGAAGATATTGGTGAAAAGATAAAGAGCATTTTCACACGATATAGGAAAAGCGTTGATTTTAACGATGTAATCATTTCTTTCGATACTGTAAAATTCGTAATTATTGTGTAGTATTCGATACCTATGAATATCGAAGAAATGTTTGTACTCCGAAATTTAATTTTGATATGTTATTCATAATCGATTTATTCGATTTTAAATGAATTTTCATTATTTTCTTAAGTTCAATTAAATGAATTCAAAGTAGAATTGTATTTTATACGTGTAATGTATCGGAAATATATTGTACGAAACTTTTGGCGAAAATTGACAGAGTGAACGATAAAGCGATTAAACTCAGGGAGTACATTGGGAGGAATAAAGTATTTTGTTGACCTTTAATTGTAATACAGAATTTGAGAGTATACGTTTGGTAATAAAATTGGACTCTTAACGTGATTTGTTTTATGGATTGGTTAACGTCGTCGAAAAGATTGCAACCCCGTACCCGGATCTACAAGTATTCGTACTCGTATCTTGTAAAGTAATGACTTTACGAAACGACCAACTGTTTACTTGCTCCTTTCGCATTGTTGTTCCTTCGTGTGGCACTCGACGCTAAACGATCCTGGCTGATTGCAGAACTTCTTTTTTTCCACTTAACAGCACTAAATGTAATTTATTCTAGTCATAACCATTCTAAGGGCTGAGTGGAAACGTTTGTTTTGCATATTTCAATATCTTTTATTTCGGTGATATAAATTACATTAAAAACATACAAAAAACATTAAAAAGTTAAAGAACTTTGTAAATTAAGACAAATTTTTTTTTAATCAAACCAACATTTTGTTAATTTAATAAATATGTTTTTCTGAGAGTAGTATGTAAAGTATTTTAAAAAATTATTATTTTTTTGCTCAATTAACTTTGTTTGTTGCACAATTTGTTATCACATTTTTATTGTTGCACATTTTTAATCCGTACAATCTTTGTAGAATGACAAAAAATCAAGTAATGCTATGTTTAGGACGTTGCGCTGCAATCAAATAACTTATTGCGGTTCGTGCTGCGCTCATTATGCACGAAAGAAAAAATGCAAGGAATTTGTATGGCGATATATACACACGCAAAGATAGGCAACAATTTAGCAGTAAGTAACCCAAGAAATATTTATATCGCGTAGTTGATAATCGTTTGCAAGAACAAGCATTGTTACTTGCGGCGTTGGTTGCAACATTTGCTTCCCTTGTTCCTCTGTCAGTAGTACTTATGCCGTAACGACTCGCATTCGTGTCAAACGAAACTGTACACGTTATTCGGATAGTTTTATCATCACTTTGTCAATATCTTACAAGATGTGTTATATAGATGGATTTGTGTATTTTACACCGAGGAAAAATGTGCTATTCAAATAAAAATTATTCGAATGCTATTCAAATAAAAATTATTTGAATGCTATTCAAATAAAAATTAATTGAATGCTATTCAAATAAAAATTAATTGAATGCTATTCAAATAAAAATTATTTGAATAGCACATGAATACGAACCTCTTACAAAATTTGTTTTAAATACATTTTTTAAGAGGTTCGAATTGAAATAATTTTTATTTGAATTTAATGCATTTTTTCTCTTTGTATGTGTGGAACATTTTGTGTGTGTGTGTAAAGAAGATTCACCCTTGTTTATGCAAACGTGCTATTTTTAAATGAGTTTACAAATTGTAATATTATTTTAGACTGTATTAATAATTGAATGATGTAAGATAGCTGAATAGTTTTCTTATTTTTTTTATTATTATTGTTCGATAGCCTATTATAACAGTAATAATATTTCAGAAATAATGAAAGATTTGTAAACGATAATTTTCGTATTCAATAGCCCATAACTATTAGACTTTTGCATTAGTCTTATCTAAATGCCACATACGTTCGTTATCAACATGCACGCGCGCCAATAAATTTATTTCGTATATTGTTGTATTAAATTAAACCTTTAAATTGCACGTATCGTGCATAAAGTATTGGATTAAATGCGTTACTATACGCATAATATAGTAATTTTTTTATGAGAGGTAAATATTAGGGAGAAATAATAATTAAGCTAGTTCGCTGCACAATTTGAATATTTATGATATAGAATCGTAAATTTGAATAGTTACGAATAATGATGCGTCTCATACAGATTTGAATATAAATTGAAACACAAAGTTTACATTTATAATGAAATATCAATATTTATCAATGTTCATGTGGTCATATCAGCAGATGTTAATTTAGGGTTACTATTTGATTTTATAATAATTGATATCCACAAATTTGTTTTTTTAAAATAAATAGTATTTGTGTAACTCAATTTAATGGAAAATTGTACATTGATATCAGTTGAAAAGACGTATTGTCGTATAATCAAATATTAAATAATTTTTTATAGTCGTAGGTTAATTTTCTAATTTGCTATTGAAATATTAATCTTGATATTGGATTCAATATTGAATAATATTATATTTACTTGATGAAAAGTATTACGTGTAGCGTAATTATAGATTTGTAAAATTTGTAAATTTTTTTCAAATTGGTTACGATTAATTTCCGATTGAATTGCATAAGTAACCCAAATATGCGTGGTTGAAGGACGGCTATTTAATCGTGGATATGGCGTAGAAAGCTTGCATTTCGTAGTAACGCGTAGCAGCTAGGCCAGCCACCCTGGAATGTCATCCATCTCGGTCCAGTTCTTGGTCGCGATAGCAACCTTCCCTTCGCGCGCGTTTCTCGGAAGCTCCGCGACGAAACCGTTACGATAATGTGGCACTCGAGTGCCGCTCGCGAACTGCCATAGATTCCCCGCTGCTCTGCACACAATGTTTTTCTGCCGACGCAATTCGAGCATCCGAGGCACGCCACTAGCTTTCACGTGGGAATACGCGTACGACTCAAATAGTTGGGACAACTTTTTCACGTCGCCTCGCTCACTTCCATTTGAATTCCATATTTCATCAAAACAGTACTTGACACAGCTGGGAAAATGGACTTTGCCGATTGCGACAAAACATGCACATACATACCAATGTAGGCAACTGTATATGTTCGGTTGGAATGATATGGGAAAACGTGGAATTAATCTTGCGATTACAGTTGTTAGAGAAAATTGAGTCTTTTTGATGCGGTCCTCAGGAACATTACGTGTTCAATTATTGTTCTGGTTATAATAAATATTTAATATATTTAAATGGTTATTTAATTTTTGTGATAGAACATTACTTTTTTAAAACACTTGTCATTTATATATATAAAACAAGTTTCTTTTTGATATTGAAAATAATTAATCTTCGTTTTGTTATATGAAATTTAAATAATACATTACACAATGATATATTGGTTGTTTGAACCAAATAATGTTCTCCTCCGTGCGATATAGATTACAGTTGCAAATGGTCAGTTGACAATTCGCCCGCAGTAGAAACGGCATACAGCTCGAGTTGCTCTCTGGACATTTGCAAAAAGTGCTGCATTGAAGATGCGACGAGCGAGAATAAATCCATAAGGAATGAGATATTAGAAACGTGCGCGCGAGTTCTTGTTCGTCAGGCTCGCGTCTCATACGTGCTTATCGAATCGCCAGCACCGGTGGTCTTCGTCGCGCGATCCTCGCCGACGACGGTAATTATTAGCGAAAAAAGAAATAACGGTCGGCGCAGTAACGCGACGTCCGATGCGCGAGAGTCGCGCACGCGGACGGCAGCGCGCATAATGCGAAGAGAATTATCGTACTTCCCGTCTGGCGCCGTGTCGCCCGGTCGTACTTGCTACTCTCGATTATAACGAGCTAGATCGGAATGGCGACGCAAGAAGCGCGCGAGTACAAACAGATTCGATTACGCGCGTAGACGTGCCGCTAGAAATGCTGCGCGTCGCGCTATTTGCGCGAGATATACGTTGACGATGATAGCTGTGGGAAAATCGTAGTGTAAATGCGATGAGAATAGTTTAAAGAATTCGGAATAAATATCGAACGTTTTTGGGAGATTTTGACATGACCAAACAACGGAAACATGGTATTTAATATTAAATTATACCATTTATTTTTATGCAACATGTACAAATTTATATAAACTTAAACTATTATATCGTTAAATCATCATCTAAATAATTATATAAGTTATTTCCGTAATTCAACATTTTATATCAATTTATTGAGAAAAGATAATTTGCATTCCTTGGCAAGTCAGTTGCGGGTATCCATGTCGGGAATCAAAGAGGGTACTTAATTCTTTTGAATCAAAGGGCAATAAGTAGGATAAATCGGAGCCGCGGATAATCCGGATTCCTCACAATTGACTTCATTGAAAGTCAAACTTTTGCTTTTGCCATGCAGCTAGAGCTACACGAAAGGGATATTACGCTGTCAAGTAAATCGAGCAATAATATTCCATGCACGCAGCGACAATTCAAGATAAGATATGCCGGTACGTGCGTACGATGTTGCGTGAGCGAGCGTCTTCAGAATTCCACATATTGTTAAACAATAATAATGTACATTTGTGTGTCACAAATGATACAATACGGTACATTCATTATTCAATTGAAATATTCTTTGTTGAAAAGTGAAATTGAACCGTGAAATTATTTTGACAATTGTGCAATGACAAAGCGTTTGCTACAAAATTATTTTTCATAATTGAGTTTCTCTTGTTAAAAAGTAACATCTTAATTTCTACTTAAAAAATTCATTAAAAAATATTCAATTAAGAATTAACTTTGATCCGTGCAATGTGAAGAAAAAAATAATGTTTATAATATCTCCCGTCGTGTACCCGATCTTCCCCTTACCGATAGAATTTCGCGTCGTTGCATGATTTATAGCGTTACGTACTCCGCAATATATTCATGATCCAAGGTACCGAAGCATCATCGTATTTGGACGAATGAAATATAATTTCACTCGCATCACGAGCACACATTGTTTTAATTTCACGGTTGTACGATTTATTGTTCTTATGATTTATAGCAAACATTGCCGCGGGCCACGTACGTGTATCCGCGTCCTTGCATTTCCCCTCCGTTCATCCGGACACGTTCACTTCTCCTTTCGACGGGTATTCGCAAAAATTGCAATTACGCAATTATGCAATTACGCGCACGCACGGCGCCGATCCGCAACTTCGGCTGAGATCGTCGAGTACGTTTGCGTTACAAATTGTAGCTCGGATCATTCGTGCCCAATTACACCGAGACAAAGAAGAAACGTACGGAGGAAACGGCGATTCGGCGCGATCGCGAGTGGTTGCGATCGATTATGCGGCGCGAGATTCGAGGCGCAAATTGGAAATCGCCAACGAGACGCAGCTTCCTGTGTCTCTTTATAAGTCGGGCTCGCCAAGATTTTCCACGCCGATTGAGGATATGGATTCATCGTACTTTCTCGCAGCAAATGGTCTAACGATGAGGATCGCGGATGGATAAAATCTTTTGCCGGCAAAACGCCGGAATTGCTTCGTGATTTTCGCGCTGTTTATGGAAGGATCGTGATCCTTACCGCCGAGACGTGAGATTGAGCCGAGGATACGTTACGAATCAGCATGCAACGCTCGGCGCGATCGGCTACCGCATGGACGCGCTGTAGATTTCTTCCGTTGTTTCCCGAGGCGGTTTTTTTGTAGCTTTATTTATGTCTGTCCTAATAATCGATTTCACCAGGAATCGATAAGATTGATCGATTCAAGATGCAAAGTAAAGTGGAATAGCACATTTGTTTGTAGCGTTTGTTTAATTGATGTTGAGTCTGATATTACAAAAGTTAAGAGAAGATTTTAATTAATCGTTGATTTAATTTAATGACAATTTTAAAACGTTTTCATTTTTATTTTAACGTAGAGAATCTAAAATTGTAATTTTAAGGGAGCAAATACATAATATTACATTTACTTTGAATTTGTTTTTAACTAATTATAATTAATCGTGTATATTCCATAATATTCAAATGCCATATTTTAACGTGACGTTAATTTGAATGAAAACATACAAATTTTTAACTCGATCATAAAATTAATTATTTTTGGAAATATCTGAAAGTTTTAGGATTCTACTGCATTGTTATGATCGTTTTTAAAAGAAGGACACTGATAAATTTTATAAAAATGTCAAAAAATCAATCTTATCCTTTTTACCGTTTGTATGACATACATAAATATATGATCGTTTAGATATATTATGATATTTTTACTTTTCTGAATAAGTTGCCTTATCTCCATTGCTCAATTACTCGAAATAATAATGTAATTTAAATATACGAAATTAATAATTGTATTCTCTGTTTTGTTTCAGGTAAGCGACCATAAATCCGGCTTACATGAAGTGCGATTCATAAGTCTCGTTGCGGGGAGAATGCAAATAAGCTGGTAAAGTTATCTTTATAGATATTCAGAATGTAGTAAGCGCAGTATAGTAATTGCCACAATTTTATCAGTCGTAATGAATGCCGTTCAAATATAATGGTGTCGTTTATGCTAATGCAGCATGTTTAGCAAGCACTTTGAAAGCTACGAATATGTTCTTTCCAACTGGCTCGATTTGACTTGCATCAGTACAGAAGCACAAACGCGGCCATCTGGAAGCTCAGGTGGAGGTTACTTCCCACAAGTTCTGTCGTACGTTAGAAAATATATGTAATTTACAAAGTCACTTGTTACGTGCGAATTGAAACAAAGAATTTTGAACGATCTGTTTAAGATTAATTCATGTAATTGATCTTATTTGTATACTCAACAATTTATATATATTTTTATATATATATATATATGTTGAATAAATTAGCAGATAAACATTCAATATTTAACTATGAGCCACAATAATTGTTCTCGATGTAAATAATGATAGAGAGATGGTGCAATGTGATAAATTTCAACTGGAACTAAACACCTAACTCGTTTTTATAACCTTAAGCGTATAAAATAACACCAATAAATTAGATCTTATAGGTTAGTGGTGCTTCTCTGGCTTCATCTACGCGAATGCCGGGTTGCGAGTGTTCAATGTGGCAATGAATATTTGTACATTTAAATGTTGAATTAAATTTTTTATTTGTACAGGATAGAAATAACGAGTAAATTTGAGGGATATTAAAAATGTTATTTGAAACGTAACTTTTGAATAAAAATTATTATAGCGTAAAATAAAAAACAGGTTTATATTAGGAACCTTTTTATAACGTCTTAAAATGTGTAATGGTATTCCAGCAAGTTTTTTGCATCTAAAAAAACGTAAAACTGAAACGTTGTAATTTGTTTAATGCCGTTATTTTCTAAGTAGAACAAGTGTGTTAAAAATGTGTACATTGTCATTAAGTAATGTCAGTCTACAAAGAACAGTTACACAAACATAAGGTTTTTAATAGTTTAATATTTTTTGTTTCTATGATTTCGCACGTTAAGAATATGTTTCAAGGTTTAACTAATTAGATATTTGTTAGAAAAAGTTAACATTTTGTTTTTATAAATTAAATGATGATTTTTTACAATACATTCTAAGTTTGGAGAAAATTTCTATTGAGAAATAGAACTAATACATATAACACTAATACAAGTTGGATAATAAGTAATATTACAATTTTTATTTTTCATAGTTCTGAGAATAGATTATTGCCTTACACCGTCTTGGTCCATTATTACTTGAAAACTGTACTTTAGTATTATCTATTTCCCACAAGATAATATCTGAACGAGGTTGCTTTATCTCTACTCGCCAAGGTATATCAACACTGTTTTTATAACATTCTTCAATATAAAAATATATACGTTTGGCATTAAAAGTACATAATTTGCTGTTTCAAGACAATAAACTAGTTAAAGCGTTTGAACAAAGATAATGTGATAAGACAAAATGAAAATTTTATGTATTATTCTACAATGGAATATATAATAATTAATTTATGCCCATTATTTATATTTCTAATCAGTCCATGATAGACACATTTGCCTATGATTAGAAAATTAAGTATAATATTAATTAATTATTTTAAATAAATTAGAATAGCACTAACATAATTATGTATTAATTACAAATTACATGAATAATAAATGAAGTGAAAAATTTCTAATAAATTGAATATTTATAGAAGAAATATTTTCTACAATAATCGTTACAATGGAAAACTTACCTCCGACTTGTATAAAGTAATTGCAGCAGCGTATAAATCAACAAAATTGTCGTTTTCATCGGTACATCAACAGACGGTATCAAGTAGAGAATAATTGTTGCAAATTGTAAAAAATATCAAATAAACGTTTAACCTATTTAGTCTAAGACTATAATTATCGTAATTCTAACAGAATCTTATTTATAATTGTATTAACCAGAACTATAATCATTTACGTTAAAGGCATATTCACCGAATTATTTTTCCGGACGTAACAAATATCTAAACGTAAATGTATATCTTATATAAATTATAGCACCAGTACAATTTGCAATGGGTTACAAGTCAAACAATGTGCTGATATGTTATAGATTTAATTCATATATACACATAGATAAATTATGGTGCCGGAAACTATAAATATGTTCGGTTTGTAAAGCTATGTTTGACAGTAACTACAACTGATATTATTGAGGTATAACATGTATAGGCGGTGTATCATAAAATTTAGTTAATAAAAATTGGCATCCTCATTACAAGTTGTAGAAACTATATTTTAGTTTATTTATAGCCCGTGGAACTATAATTTTTGATACAACTACGTATCTTACAGTGTAGTTCCTCTGATTGCCGACCACTTTCCCCTATAAATATAGTTTTCACGATCATCCGGGTTTTCTCTCGATCTATCGTACGTGATTTGTTTCAATATTAAAATCAGATAACGATATAACAAATATTATATTTAATTGTAAAGAGTCCGACACATTTTAGAGAAACAGTTCATAAAAATGTGTATTAAATTATTATAATACAATCATTATTCACATCGATTCTATAAAATAATATTAATATTAGACATTACAAAGTAAATATAATTAATAATCTCATCACGAGACATGAAAATCAGCAGTGTTTAGCGAGTGTCGTTATTGCGGCAAATATCTCATTTCCAATTGGTCTGATTTCTCTAGTAGATATAATAAAGTTACCGTTTTCCAATGGCAGTTCGATGTCATATACCAGTCGGATACCTGCTATTGAGTATACCCAGTCAATGTTAATTCCAGTTGTGAAATCTGACGAATGAATTAAAAGATAAATATATTTATTAACGGGAAATTATCTAGTCTTGATCGAAAAATTTTTCATATTAAGAAGCATACGATATCTCAGAAATAACGTAGTTCCTTTTTAGGGAATCTTTAAGATAATATTTTGAGGGAAAAATATCTAATGATAATTGGCTCCGGAAGCGCTGTTATCAAAGATATTTAAAGATAAAGTAAAATCAGTTTCCTGCAAATACCTCGAAAAATATTGAAATTGGAAACATTTTTGGTCATCTCGTAGAGATAAAATTTTCTTCTAAATTCTTAGAAGAATTTTGTTCAAATTACGATTCTAATAAATTGTTTCAACTTAGATATTTTTCGCGATATTTAAAGAAACCTAATTTTTATTTCACTTTAAATATTTCTCAAAATACTAGTTTGGGTATTTCTGGGACATATATGCACTCATATTTATTATATTTCATTCATACATTCAGAAAACAGTTTTGTTGAATCAACCACACATTTTGTTAAATCAACAAAACTATTTTTGTTGAATCAGGAAAACTGTTTTTTTGAGTGTAAAAAGACGGATTCTATCAAATTACATTTTTGCAACAAGGTTTATTATTAATGTAATTAAGTATTTAGTTTTGTTTTCAACTATTAGAAATGCAAGATAGTTACACATAAGTGAAACAGGACTGCCAACATTGTAGCGTGTTCCTCTCACGTCCATAATTGTTCGTGCAACCTCGCTGCCAACTTTCTTCTGCAAAACGTTTGAGATTATACACTTGTTCGATAAATAAATAGCACTTGTTCAAGATCTGTTATGCAAAATGCGAAATATTCTGATTCTTACCAAATTATCTAAATTTCTTGGTAATATTTCGCGGAAACTCCGTGGATACAAAATCTTCTGTAATAGAGTGTATTAGCGTATTTATTATGGATAATTTGAGATGATGTAAAACATTAGTTTACATTTAAATATTAATATTATACCTTTCCACTGCCATGAAGAGAGACGTAAACAGTCATATTTTCACTTCGTGATACAACGAAATCGCGCAAGTTTCGTGTTTCAATCTCCGAAAATGGTGCCGTGCCAGAATAAGTATTCGAACAATAATTTGACGTAGGGCCTGCAATTAATAAATGGTTTATATTGTCGACTTGGAGAAGAATTGATGTGGGTTTATTTTTAGTTAGAGAAATATAAATATGATACAAATATTA
>JABFOW010000664.1:0-10872 GCA_022817725.1 Archaeoteleia sp. ZL-2020 | reverse complement strand
ACTACCATAATAATTTTGTGACAATGAATTATTATTATTCATTTTGAGTACGCATAATTATTATAAATAATTTTTAGTTTATATAATAATCAAGTTATAAAATACTATATAATACTATATAGTATAAAATACTTGTGAATAAGCCTACTAATAAGGACAAATATTTTATAATTATTAATAATTTACAAATATTTTATAATTCTCCTCACCTTGTTGTATGTTTTTAAACATTTTAAATGCTTTATTAAACTTAATATTGTAACCGAACACACTTACCCCACACTAGTGAGTAATAAAAAGCAGCTCATTGGAAACGACACATGTCATTTTGACTTTAGCATGCTCACAGTCAGGTATAAAATAAAAAAACCGAACAAACAAAGTATCTAGAAATAAAAGAAAAAAGTGTTACAAAATAATAATGATAAAGTAATTAAATGTGTAAAAGCGTACACGTCATGTTCAGACAAACACAACACCAGACAAACGAAGTAATGCACAAAACAGCCGATACAAGGCACTACACGAGGTAAACGCTTTTAGCGAATTTATAAAATAAAAATATACACGGGCTGTCTGAAGAGATAAACAGCACCTCATGGTGCAATACTGTACATTACATACTGTACATTACACATACATACTGTACAATACATTGAGCCAGAGTCGAGATAGTACAGATAATACAGTATCGAGCAGGTGAGCGCAAGTGGCGAGACGAGCGCCGCTACGAACTAGCGGAGAACTCTGGCACGCCGACGATTAGTCTGTCACGTATGGCTTAGGGTTCGCCGAAGATTGCCGATCTCTTTGTCGCTGAAAACTAGGGTGGTCCACGAAAAATACGGGTGTACAGAGGGCAACAATATGGATAAATTGATAGCTTGACCATGGCAAGAATTTTTCCGAAACGTCTCAAACTTTTAAATAAATATTGATTGATGATTTGATTTGAATTATTATACGTTCCTGTGATGTTCATTTTTACTGACACAACATATATTGTTTTTTTAAGTTCATAATTGTGAACGTTCATGGAACTTAGATATTAGGTTAATATACGTTTAATGAACGTTTTTTAAATAGACATTGAGTGATGGCTTTGTCACTCCAAAATGTGGTATTCAAGACTATGTGAAGGATACATTTTTTTAAAATTACTATTTTTCAATTTAATTTCGCTTTGTTGTTAACTGTAATCACTTCATTTTATTTGAAATATTGTCAATTATTGTAAAAATGTCTTGTGATAGTAGTCAGTTTTGTATGTGTAATTGTATACAAATTATGTGTTATTTATGTCACTTCAACATAATTAGGAATATAGAAAATATTGTAAGAGTTAAAATGGTAACACAACTTATAATTTTTAGACAATTAAACATACAAAATGACTTGTGTTTACAAGACATTTTCAGAATCAGAATTGACAATATTTAAATGTGAGAAAACATATTTAATTCCACAACAATTACAATTCATATTTTTTGATCAATATTAGTTATATATATATATAGTTTTATAAATTAACCATTAAAATAGTTTTTTGATCTAAAATATCATATGCCAAATTTATTATCTAAAAAATGTATTTATTATTTAAAAAATTATCTTGTAACTACTCACTGAATGTTATTAATTTCTTGTAGAATGTAATTTTACCCCCTTCGTTTCTATTTTTTATATTTATGTTTGATATAAATTTCATCATTTTCGTATGAGGCTTAAACAAATCATCCGAAACGTCCGGAAAATATTCTTCGAAACTTATATTCAACATGAATTGTAAAAATAATAGTATTAATATTTGTCAACTGTGCAAAATAACTGAATAGAATTAAATATTTCCGTGTATAGTCAGAAAATTTATAAGTAAACGAGAAAGTCATTATATTTTAAAACTTTCGTATTTCGGATGAAACAGTCATTAGAAATTGTAATCTATTCAAATGAATGCAATATTTGTTAACCTGATTCCCGGGTAATAATGTTCGGTGATAACTGATACTTTCCCAGTTTGCCATTAATATTTGTCATAACTTTTAATAATATCAGCATAACTTTAAACCGTTAGTATAATAATCGAATTAGATATAAACGCATTTGCTGCATTTTATTCGTAAGAAGTTTTTGCGAATCACCTGACTGATATGCTCGCGTTTGTGTGATTCGGAACGAGAAGACTCTGCGCCCGTCGACGTGGCAGTCAGTTTCGTTAAAACCGTTCGAAATTGAAATTCAGCCAAAGCCAAGTATTTACGAAGTCTAGAAGGCTCTCGCAGTCATCTATGAAAAAGTGCCCGAATGCAGTGACGTTACACCGAATCCGTATGACGTTTGCAAGAATTTGTTCGTTTCTATTTGAAAAAATATACTCTAATTACATGTACATATGTATAGTTGCGCCATTCCGAGCATCTTTCATAAACGAATCGAGCTTCGCTTGGCAAGAATCTTGTCGTCGATACGCGGGAACGAAACGAATTAAGGACGCAGAATCTAGGAAAAATGGGGGTGAAAATGGTGAAAAACGTGTAACGCGTTGTTTACCACTAAATGCACGTGGCGTCAGGATGCTGACTGGTGGACTTTCTCGTCTTCTTAGGTTCCTTTATAGTTAATTCTTGAGAAGGCCTCCGCGGACTTCCCAGAGTGACTAAGGCAGAAGCTACGGCCAGACCAGCGCTGTGTCCCTCCGGTGTGTAGGGTTCGCCTCCGGTGGGCAATCTGACTAGTAAAGACAAAACAGCGGCTCTGTTGCCGCAGCAAGGCTCCAATGCTATTGGACTAGGAGCATCCTGAAAAATACATATAATTACAGGGCGTCTATTCAATTTCTAATGCATAATTTCCTGAGAATTCCATGTTTTCCTAAACAAAGTTTTGTTTGTCCAGAATTATCAGAAGTCCCATTTTTATGAGACATCTACTAAAAATAACATTTTCAATAGAAGAAACTACATATTTCCAAATAGTTTATTAATTATATAATGTATGTTTTTATCCTTTTAATGTGTATATAATTATCTCTAAACTTATATAATGTGTTTTATTTAAATTTTTTTGGAACGACGTTGAGACATTATTACTTTTTTTGCTTATATCAAATGAATACTTTTGAAATTAATTCATCGTTGTATAAATTGCATTTATAAAACATTGTTGTCTTCTTCACATTGTTACTGTTGTTAAATAATAATTTTAAATATTTAAATAATTATGATATTATTATATTGTCTTTGCTTATAGAACTATATTTTTAAATATCTATTGCATTGGAGCTACAATTATTAAACTCCAAGACTGATTTAAATTAGGTAGATTATTTTAATAATACATTATTTCTAACTAAATCAAGTTAATAATGCAATTTAAAACAGTAGAACCTGCAACAATTTTCTAAAAATGACATCGTATGGTATGAAAATATTGTTTGAGTAAAAATTTCCCAAATTAAAGATTATATTGTTGAAATTAAAGAACTTTTAGTAGGTACAAAATATGATTGCTTACCTTCTTTTTCTTGCGGGAATTGTTGGCACCAGATTCGGTATCCGCGGAATTGACGTCGCGTTTCTCAATTTCCACCAAAACTTGACTGAAAGCTCGATTAGCCATTTGCTGCATCTCGACGAAGAGACGTTGTCTTCGGCGATACATGTCGAACCTTTGCTTAAGTTTCCACAGCACCGCAGCGACTAGTAGCAGGGCTAGGAAGCATCTGTGTGGAGTCATGTAATCTCTAGTTTACAAGTAAGTACTGCCTGAGGTTTATGACAACAGAAAAATAAATAATCGAAAACAAAAGAAATAAAACATTTACTTATTACTATTAGTTGAAAATTAATACAAATACATGTTTGTATAAATAGTAATACAACCAATAACCAATGATGTGACAACTTATAAATCCAGTGATTCCGAACCAAGAATACCCAAATTTTAGGAGCCCCAATAGATATTAAGTAAATGCAATTCATAATTAATTTTATAAATGTATAGTATTTGGTATTTATCTTCTTATTACACTTTTTAATTTTTAATTTTGCTCTTTTAGAGAGCATTGGTGACTGTGTCACAGATCCCGATAAGAAAAGGGAAATAGAGAGCGCTTATGTCGCGGAAAGAGAGTTCGGTAACGTTTTGAATCGTACTAAAAAATGACTGTTTCTTTGTTCCTGAAAGTCTATTTTTATTGCAACAGCCGAAAAAACCTACAAATGTAATGTATAATTATCATAATATAATATAAAGTACATTATACTGATAAATAACAATTAAAAACACTATTTTCACAGATGATTTTAATGGTATTTAATAAACTCGTTTCGACATATATTAAATTTCTGCCCGTTGTATTTTATATATGTTTTCAACATCAAAATTAGTAAAACACATAAAATTTGATCAATAATGTATTAATAATTGTATAAGTAAAAATATCCAAATTTACTATATAAATACGAATGAACGAATTACAAATCATCTTCTATCTATAAATTATACAATGCTCTCCTTTGACATAATCACACTTGTTAATAATATTTCACCAGAGTAAGCGATATAAGCTGTAGAAAAGAGATATCACAATATACATCAACAATGTGAAAATAATGTGTGCACTGACAAAAATATATTGTATAAATTACTATAAATTTTTCTACTGTGACCCTATACTTGTAAAAGCAAAAAAATTACTATAAATTATAGGAAAAATTCCAATATAAATGTTAATTTTTTCTATATTTTATATGAAAAAGTAGCATAAACGTAGTAATTTTTCCTATAATTTGTAGTAGTTTTATTGCTTTTAAAAGTATAGGGTCCCATTATCAGAATTTATTGTAATTTTTACAATATAATTTTTCTCAGTGTGCTTGGCTCTGAGTGATTACATTAAAACAATAGAATTATTCTTCGACAATACATATTTCACATTTAATAATAAACAATATAATATATATTTCGTTATACTAGATGGAGAAGAATATGTATTGAAATTAAATATGTTTCAAATTATTACAAATAGGTTGATGATATTTTTAAGCGAATTCTACAAAAACAAGTTTTTTTAATTTCTTTTAGCACTATTTAACACTTTTAGATTTTATTAAAATTTTCATTTTTTTTTTAGTTATTACAATTATAAAAAACATAATAACTTTAAAACAATTTAGGATGTCTGATAGGATTAAAAGTGTGATAGAAATGAATTTAATTAATCGATGAGGAATATCATCAGAAAATGTAAACTTGCTTAAAAATATTCTAATAAATAATAATTACCCAAACGTCTTAAAGAAACACATTTAAATATTAAATTGAAAAATTAAAATTAAAAATAAGAACTTTGCCGACGAAAATGATAAACTTTCAAAATGCAATATCACTGAAGCTGTTTTACGTCATCATGAAAACATTTCTAATATCATCGGCAATATGTTGACAAGAAACAATATTCATTCCATCAACAAATACTTAACATATTAAATAATATTATTATTAGAGAGTATTTATGTACAACTTGTCATGATCTATGACAAGTTGTACATAGATAAAATAAAAACAAAAGTAATTACCGAAATCAATAAATATAAATATTATTTTAAATCAAATAAAACTAATTTTAACTGGACGCATAAAAACGTTTTGATTTTAAACTTTTTAATATAAATGATTCAGATAGTAACTATTATAAAAGGATAATTTTAGAAAATTATATATAGAAGAGAAGAAAATTATTTTTTTTTTAACTTTTGAAACACATTTAACTCATGTTGACAATATGGATTTATCGTAAATTACAATCGACTTTTAAAAAAAATTGTATATTTTTCACTTATAAACTTCTTTTTATAAGTGAAATCGCCGTAATCTATTTAAAATCAAAACATACAGTATGAAAATAGAAGTATAGATGTCATTTTTACTGATGTAGATAAACAATGTTTTCGTGTTAAAATTAGCGTTCCTAAATGAAAGGTGAATTTCGGCACCTCCCTACACATATATATATTATTTTAATTCTACGATTGTGTATTTTGTGATTTTTAAATTTAAGATTTTTATATACGACTTTGGAGGAAAAAATGTATATAATTTTATATTGAAAAATGACAACAAATTTATTGTAAAGAAAGTGCTGTTGTAATATTCTAAGCAAAAAAAGGTGCAATAACAAGTAGTCTAGGAACCAAAATTTTCAGAGATAAAGTGAAAATAAGTTTTGTTCAAATATTTCGGAAATCGTTGTTTTTAAAACACTAAATTTGTTCATCTATTTAAGGCGACGCTTTTTCTATATAATTATTTGATAAAATCAACCTTAATTAAACCGTTTAGGCTTTTACTTTAAAAAATGATTGTATTTATCAAAAAATTTAATCAGATAAAAGAGTCTCAAAATATATTGTTTTGTGACTCTGTGTTTTGTGACTTTGTTTATTCATAAAAAAACAAATAATTTATTTATATTCATTTTAATAGTTCGTAAGACGGCCAAAGTTAAATTTTGATGACGATAATAATAACAAAAAAATCATAAACGAAATGTAATCTCTATATATTATATTATTTTAACATATTCCTTTCAAATTCATAATTCAGAATCAAAATAAACCCTTCATAATTAATTAATTAATAATCCGTATTACAGAAGGTGAGTTCTTTGTTGTTTTTCCTCTCCCTAAAAAAATCATATGTCTATCATTTGCAGATACTCACGTAGAAAACGTAATGAAGAACTGTTGTAGGTTTAACTTGGAATATTGTGAGAAAGATATCTGAATCCATAAAGGTGGCTGGAAGTCATACACATAAACGTAGAAAGTAGTCAAAGTGTTGTTATCCTCGCTTCCAAAATTATAGTCAGCTTTGTTGAAACGATGTTTGTACGTCGTACAGTTGGCACCAAGGAGTAATGGCTTTTCTGGGCTGTTTGCCTTTTTTATGGTGATATTCATCTTGGCAAGCACAGAACATGTTATGGAAAAGTCCGCGTCTACGTCCGCTTTCGGTGGAGAGTTCTTGAAATTGATTGCTCGATAATGACGATCCTCCTTCTTACTGAGATTGAATGTAAATTGATAATCGATTGCTAAATCATCTGCAACGAAAAATACAACATTCGTATTAATATAAGAACTTCAATAAAAATATAATGTTTTATAAATTAACTATACATTACGTAAATATATTTTTATATAAAAAATAAAAATGTGCCGCGATAACAGCACGGGCTAGATGCTTTTTCACCTAATATTACGTTTATGTACGTTATATTGTGTATATTACGGTTGTATTACTTACGTATATAATATATTATGAAATAACTCCCCCCCCCCTGCCCCAATATGACACCATTAAAAAAAATCGCAAAGAGTGCATTTCTACCAAAAAATAAATCCCCCAAAACATATACACCTTCAAAAAATATTTTACTGACAAATAAGGTTCCCCATGTACTTTTCAAGATATATAAATTCTATATATTGATAATAACTTTTTATTTTCATAATTGAATTTAATTGGCTTTGAGACAAGATTTATTGAAGTTAAATTGTATATATAAAATTTTCGTTTCCTTTATATGGCAGAAACGTAAGCCAAGAATTGCACATGCTAATTTTGCATTAGCGCGAAAATTTGAAAAATTTCGAAATTGAAAAGTTTTCAAATTATAAATTTTAAATAATTAGAAATAATGACATTCACTCAAAAAAATTCACCATGTCCCGACCATTAATATTATTTATGTATACATCTGACACAATTTATTTATTTAAGAGCTTATTCGATACGCTTCATTTTATGACTCAATTATCATATTAAACTATATAAGCGGTTTTTATTTAACTATGTTATTAATGATTCTACAAGATTTTATATACAATTTTCAAATTTTAATTACTTTTAATACGTCTGTTAAGAATTCCCCAAACAAATCAAAATCATCCTTGAATTATTTCAAAATCGTTTCAAGAGACATATGTTGTGATTGAATCCTACTAACAAAACGACGTTTTATTTTTTCCTGATATAACACAATAACAATTTCGATAATCCCATTTGTTAATTTCACAACTGCAGAATTTTTGTTCATACAACACCCCGCTATATTTTAAATCAACAAAAGTCATTTCGGGTCAACTAAGTACAATAAAGGTCGTACCCGAAGTAATCCAAATGTTACGAGAAAAATGTCTGTGTTTCTATATGAATAAAACCATTATTAACAGTCTAATATAACAATATAGACTATCACACGTATGATATGATACACAATACTGAAACATAATATCTTAGTAATTCCATTTTCTCAACGTAAGATGTGTGAATTTACAGATACTAATAGAACTAATAGAACATACTGTCCCAATAAAACAACAATGTTCCAGAAATTTCTCCAACGTTCGTGGAAAGTTGCAGGGACGTTCCATGGATCTTGTCATGAAACGTTGTTTAAAAGTTCCAACAATGTTTCAAGTTTCCGAATGAAACGTTACAACAACGTCCTTGAAACATTGCTATTCTATTGGAGTTAACCCAGATATTATAAAATGAGAATGCTAAAGAAAGATAAAAGTATCCTTTTTATATACAGTGCAAGTTATTACCCTAGCAGAAATTAAATACGGCCCACCTTAATCCCGAACGTGGGCAAATTTTGATCGAATTCGGACCAAAGTTGGGCCGTGGTTCATTTCAACTAGGACAGTATAATTACACCTTCATCAGAGATAAGCCTTTCTATAATTCGCATTTTTATTACTGAAATACAAATAGCCAACTTATATATACAAAATATAAATTATAATATTACATTTTAATATAGTATTCATTATATTATTTAAACAACAAATGATATATTATTCATGTATTCAAATTATTTATTACTCGAAATATGATAAACCAAAATGTTAATAACTATGTATAATAATTATTAATAATAATTATTATTCATAATAAAATAATCATATACTACAAAAATGCTCATCTCTGGTGTTTAATCAAAACAGTAACATCAAGAAGATACAGAAAAGATAGATAATGGCGTACGGAGGATAGGATTAGCAAGAAACATACCGAACGGTGGTGCCAACAGAAGAGGTAGTTGTGAATCCCACGCAGGATAAATAAACCAGGTGCTGAACCAAACAAAAACAATAAGAACGATTAATTAAAAACATATGGAATAACCCATCTTTCCTGAATGATTGAGATGAATAATACGAACTTCTAGGAGTATTGTAGAATAACTTTTAACAATTGTATTGACATTTTCAATAGAATGATAAAAAATATCCAAGGTTTAATTTAATAAATTATACGATTATCAGTATAATAATTACTAAAGTATAATAATAACAACTAAAACGTATGAAGTATTTTATCATTTTCCAGTGGGCATGTGGGGTATCGTTTAAAAACAAAATTATGCTTACCAAGGGTATAGTGTAGATAAGAATTAAATGTTTTGGCATTAGCATTACCCAGGGTAAATTGCAATGTACCTGGTTGCGTATTTTTCTTTGCGTATCTTTATGTCAGCTTGTGTATAAGGCTACGTATGTGCGACTGCTGCTGTGTATCTGCCTGTGTGTGTTCAGATGCCTGTGTACCAATGCTTTTGTGTCTGTGTTATTTAATGTTATGAAATGGACATTTGTTTATTTTCTAACCTCATACCAATTGTGTTTAAGTTTTAAGAACGGAAAGTATCGACAGTCAACTGTTTGACCGATGCCCAGCAGTTTTAAAAAAAAAGACGGAAATACGCGATTCTGAAAAGTCCTTGCAATCTTGACAAATGCACTCATATCGAAATACACGCATTGACACAAGGCACACATCTCCACACGCACACACACGGGGTATAAATCCGATCAAGCAACCGCTCATGGTATACCCTGGGTAATGCTAATGCCAGCGGTAAATGATTTATCCAATTCATTATTATTGTCAAGTTCATGACATAAAGATTGAGTTCTTATCAACATTTTACCATTGCTGAGCATAAAATTTGCTTGATTCCCCTCATCCGTATTGCAAATTCATACTCCCACCACCGCCGCACAATACTCGCATGATAGAAGTTATGCTCGGTCAAAATTCTAGTCGGGTTGTTTCGATTACCAGATCATTGTTTCTTTCTACATGACTTCTATAACTATCAACGAGTTTTCGTTGAAATTTATATACGTACTATACATATTGTATAGAGTACTATTTATTGGCAGAGTACTATCTATTTTTTAAGTGATTAATAATAAAAAAATTGTCGTAGATGTTTCAATGATTACTTGGTTAAAAATAATCGTCTTTCATAATGTCCAATTACATGATAAATTACATATAGTTGATACATATAGTAAATACGCTGAGAAATATTGATCTGTGCATTCTGTAAATCATTGTAAGTATTAGCTATTTTATTTTTTGTGAAGGTAGTAGAATTTTCTATCATAAAAATAGACAAGACTCACCAATTACTCTTTATAACCTCACGGTAATGGAATTCTCAATTACCAAAATTTACAGGTAAATCGTATTAATTTTTATGACCAAATAGCAGTATTAGCTTTTGTTAGCAAGTGCCAAAAGGATTCTACATCGCCAAAAGAAAATTGTATTGTCTTACATTGTGAAACGGCAATTGAATTTTCTATTATCAAACGGGATAAGATAATAGTATTCCCCGCGCGCAACAAAAATGGTATGGCAACGCTGTAAGGTATTTCTCTGTATTTCCACAGCTATGACTATTTTTTTACGAAATTCTCAACAATTTTCCGTTCCATAGATGGACATGAGATAATGTGATGTATATGGTTCAAACGTAACATTGATTCACATATTCTGTAAATAACATCC
>JABFOW010000663.1:0-10874 GCA_022817725.1 Archaeoteleia sp. ZL-2020 | reverse complement strand
TGTTTTCAAAACGCGGGGCAGCAAAACAATGTTGTTAATAATTTAATGTCATTTCGGGCGTGATGAAAGTGAACCTATATGATTCAACTGCTTATAGAGGCAATTTCGTGAGTAAATAATACTTAATTATTTTAATACCCTGCATGATGTATCGCGGTGCCCGGATTCACGTCAATTTTAATGACGTACATTTTAATGTGTACAATTTTTCTGTACATTTCATTACCAAATTTCCTTTATAAGTACATTCATGCATGTACTTTGACTGTACAAATTTTTGTGTAATTCGGTTTCGTTAAAAATGCGTTACGTCGACCTGCGTTTTGCAAGCATTTTCGGCGAGTGACGAATCACTTTAAGCTTCAAAATTCTATTCTAAAATTCATCTGGCAACACTGGAAGATGTTTGCCAATATTTGTTAAATTTCAGATGAAAACAGTAAAAATCTTCATATTTGAGGGATAATTCTCGAACTAAAATTTTAATAGCTTATAATTCTTCGTATTTAATAGGATTTGTAACATGTGGCAACATTAGCAAACTCACTACTCAACATACAGCAGAATATTGATGGTGGCGCTCTCTATCACGCATTTTCACTGGACAATTTGCGCGCGCTATTTCAAATTATACTATCACGCATATTGCAAATAATAATTTTCAATAATAAAGACGTAGGTAGAAAAATAATTTTCCGTATTCTGTCGGTAAAACAGAAAACCTTTGACATATTCTAAAGTCGGTTGAGCGCACATGCGTCGGAGTTTCTAGATTCAAGTTACTTTCGAATATTACGCGACACTCGCATATACAAAGTCGCGAAATTTGAATGCTTTGAAGTCAATGCTCTTTTGTGATTTGTTTATTTGTACTGTCGACGAACGAATTTGCGCGGGAGATCAAAAGCATGCGCCGGACACCATCATAATGTCCGACATGCCAAAGCACAGGAATAAACTAGGTTTATTTATTCCACCAATCATGCGATGCATAAGCTGTCAATGAATATGGAACATCTGGTGTGTACTAGGTTTTCGAAATATCGACCGATAAATATTATGGTGTGCGCTGCGTATGTCCACATGTAAAAGATACAATATCTGTGTGTGCGTATGTGCATTGCGTAAGTGTATGTAGGTTTTGTGTGTAAAATCCATTCGAATAAAAATTCAAATGAATGTTGCATTTATATTAAATTTTTTTTGTTATGCAAACACTTGATTTTTGAATTGGTTATGTAAACACTTTACCGGCGCATTTAAAGTAAAATTTGAAAAACTTTTTTCGACACTCTGTCCGCAGGAACTATTTTGGAAATTTGTCCGGTACTTTTAGTCAGAGATTTGGCAAAAATTCTTACAGAATTTTCGCTGACACTTTTCTTTTGCAATCCGAAGTCTCGTGAGATACATATCCCCAACTATAAATTCAATATTCCTCCGCAGCCGCTGAAAATACAAATATCGAATGGCGATACGTCTTAAGCGCAAATTAATATATTCATCGTAGGAATTAATTAGAGCTGTGTGGTTTCCTAATTTGTCGGGATTCCTGAGGTGGTGACGGGAAATTTCATTTCCCGAACGTGACCGGGATTCCGAAACCTCGTGCTATCGCAAAACTTATCGAGATTGTTAAACTTAGCCTTTTAATTTTTTCTTCCATTACCGTTAACGCTAATATCAGGAGAACCTCATGCCCTCTTTCTAAGAGTACTTCTAATTAAGTTTATTACAATGCTAATATTCTTTAGCATTGTAGTCTTTGATTCAATTTCAATGATGGTAACTTCACCCAATCGGATTGCTAGAAAACTTTTTTTCAGTATCTCCAAAAAGTCATAAAATTTAGGCGAAACTGGAATATATTTTGAGTAATAGATAATCTGTAAATTGTATTGATTAGTACAGATTTTATACTTGTCATAAAATAGTGCTAGTTCTGGTTCCTGATTTGGATGGTGTGAAATGAATTTCCTGAGTTGAATTTCTATTAAAAACTCCTGGATTGAAAAAATTGTCACAAATATTATCTTCCATTCATACATTTAAGTCCACGCCTCAATTTATGGTCTGAATCAGAACGAAATTTGGTGTCCAAGACTCAAATTTCATTTCGTGACATACATTTAGGGAATACTTCGAGTTTATTTAGATTAAAATTAAGACTGTCCAAAGTTAGATCTGCATCAAACCTAAACTTTCAGAAATTATGGTTATTATTACCCGATTGTATGATTCTTGGTAGATCAAATAGAACATTTGCGTTATTTTAAAGTCAACTAGAAATGGTTATTTCAACTGAAAGTTTTAGAAATTTTTGTAATGTAACTGGAAATCTAGTTCTTAGCAAACCAAATGATCAACTAGTATAACTAGTTGGTCTAGTTGCAGTTACAAAATATATCTCTGAAAGTATCGTTGTTTGTTTGATATAGTTTCAACTAACCTTGTTATAAATTTATAAATTTAATCAATTTCTTTACAAGATACATATAATTTTTACTATTTCCACTTGGAAAAACGTGAGGAAGATTCTTCAGACGTATTTTAGTAATTCAGCAAAACAGTAAAAATGCCAAATAAAAGATTTTTAAAAAAGTGACAATGGATTTTTAATTTATTTTTACATTTATGTATTCTAAAAGATGCCAAAATTAGATTCGATATACTGTTTGATTTTTTAGAATTGAACCAGGAACAATATTAAATTCAGAAATATAAGTATTCATATAACTCAACAAAATCATTTCGTTGAATCGACAAAACTGTTTACCGAGTGCGGAAATGCGCGAGGAATTGATTCGCATTCATGGTCTTTCACTGGTTATTCTATTTCAATAACAGTAAGAGATGAAATTCTCATGCACATTTTGAATCCCTTTCGATCGTCATTGGAATTATAAAGTCATCTTCAGACACATTTTGTACCTGGAGTGAACTATTCTATTTATAATAGCGTAGTGCTTTAATCCTTTAAGCCGGATTTCTGAAATAATTAATACTGCAAAATTGTATCATAATCATTTTGGATTTTCGAGCAAGGAGCTATTCCCAACTGACAATGGATATACGTCTTAACAGTGACTTAAGTGGTTGAGGATCTTTGATTACAAGGGTTAAGTCAATTACAAAACAAAAGTGATTAATTACAAGTTACAGTTAGAAAACAACAAATTTAATTAAGTTACCTTATGAGTTTCAACAACAAAATTTTAACTTAGTTATAATTAACAAAATAAATAAAAGTAAAAAAGTTTGGAATGGCTATTAATAACACGAAGATTGATTATTTTAAAATTGTTAAACGCTTCGAAATCAAAGATATTACTTAGACTTCTTTACTGTATGTATAATTTACTGATTTAATGCTAACTTGGCCTTAACAGCTGACTACCTATGGAAGTATATAGAATCATATCTCGGGCTTTGTAGAAACAGAATTCTCTTTCATACGATGAAACTGAATACGAAGTTTTGCAGAACGAGAATATTGGATATGGCTATGCGAAGAAAAGAAAGCGTCCCGTACATGTTATAGCTATTCAATGAAAGAGTAGTTTCAATTCGAGGCAAATAGTTTTTAATGTAATGAAATGTAAGAATATTAATTAGAAGAATAACACTGGAATTTGAAATCTATTAGTCTTGTCACAATGTTTGGAAATAAAAGCTTTAACTGTTTTCTACCACCCATTTTAATAAACTTTTATTTTGAAAAAAGTTATTGAAAATTAAATTTTAAAAATTTGTGAGATAAAAATAAAGACAACATTTATTTTATATTCGCTCAAATTGACACATTTTAAATAAAGACGTTTTAAATTCCTGGATTCGCGAACGGTATAAATATTCTTTGAAAATCCGAGGTTAAACATCTGGGCGTGGTGACAAAGCGAAGGGTGAGGTTCTATTAGTTTGAGCAGCAAGGGAGATACCTCGCATTTAGAAAAAACAGTAAGAAAGGCAATAGGGATGAAATATCGTGATCGACCACTTCTAAATAAAAATTCCTCCCTTAAGTTTGGGAATAAACTTTCACTCCCCTTCAATCATAACATATGTCTCAACTCTGTAAGGTTGAGTGGTAATAAAAGGACGATATTTTATCAATCGCGAAAAGACTGATCATTCAATGTCTACACTCAGAAAACAGTTTTGCTAATGAAACACAAATTTGGTAGATTCAACAAAATGTTTTGATATATTATAGTTAATAAAATGATTTGTTGAATCAAGAAAGTGTTTTGTTGGATCGATAAAACATTTTGTTAAATTGACAAAATGATTTGTTGAATCAAGAAAGTGTTTTGTTAATTAAACAACATTGTTTTTCTGACTGTAATATATAAAATTATCCCAATATTGTTAAATTTTAAAGAAATATATAAAATATGTATTTTGAATAGAAATAATGGAATTGTATTTGAGCTATATAGATTTATAAAGAAATATTTAATAGATAAATAATGATAATACGAAACGTTACCACGTTGTCAGAATTAACTTTATAAATTTTATATCTCTACTTGGATGGTATATAGATATACATGCTCTGATTAATGGTGATCTTCTGTAATAAGAATGTAGCAGCTGAATAGAGTGAGAATGGTCACGTGTAGGGGAAGATAAGTCGGAAGACAAAATACGAGTTTCGTGTTCAAATTCAAAAATAATTTCAAACATTTGGTTGCTTTCATAATATAAAATATATTAGTAGTAAAACAAATCGAAGTCACTATTTAAAGTTACAAACTATTGATTCGAAGAAAAACACCATATTAATTTTTCAATATTCATATTGAAAATAGCTTGGTTAGATTATATGGACGCACTTCGAATAATGAAGATTTTCATCGATGAAAAAATGTAGTTTCACCTATTTTAGAACTATGCCGATGTAAAGAATTGCAGAAAATACAAATTGGAAAATGATTCAACGTCTCCCTTGCTGAAAAAAGTCGCTTTTTGATCTTTCATTTAACAAAACGTAGCTATTGGCTTCTATGTATTCTGATAACATTTGATCTCTTTTATTTACGACTTCGCATAAAGATTTTCTACTATGTGTTCAGACGTCTAAAGATAAAGAAATATCAGATGACAATTCATGCGACAGAAAGAGTCAGAGAATATGCTGGTCTCGCATCAAAGTCTCTGCCAATCATTAATGCCACATCTGAAAATTGATAATTTAAGTTATTTAAACATTTCATTTTTTTTAATTTACAGAATATTTGTTAAAAAATTACTTAGAACATTAAACATTGAGTTTGTTTTTAAGATAGTTTACCTATACATTTAACTCTTTTATTTCATTGCTCATTAACTTGATGAAATCAAATTCATGGAAAAATATCTCCTAAGAAATAAAATAACGAATGATTTTATTAGAATATTACAATTTAAAAGCCAAAGTCTAAAAGTCTTTTCTAAACGAAAGTCTAAGTTGTATATGCAATTAAAGTTATAAGATATAATTTTCAAATAACCATAAAATAGACATATATATATATAATTACTACTTGCAAAAGACACAATGGAAAAGATTAGTGTAAATGAAAGTAACATATTTATCTTTAATTATATACATATTTTTATAAATATAAAATAAAATCTATTAAACATTAAGATGCGTTTAGAAAATATTAATTTCACAACTTGAGTTGATAAATATATATAACTGCTTTAGTGTACTTGTAGTATTTCTAAATACAGTTTTATCCTCCTTCAGGGATTCCAGTCACTGTGTAGCACACTGCCATAATAAGAGACTTCATAATTTGAGTCATTAACACGAAACATTTCATATTCGTTTAATGGGTCATCACGACCTTCTCATTTTAATGCAGGTTATAAACTAACAATTAATAATGAAACGAAACTTAATTGTGAATAATATTTTTCGAAGTACATTAATTACTTTAATATAATTAATAAAATAATTATTGCTTCAATTTCATGATTTTTTACAATTAATTAAAGACTAATATGTATCTAAATTATAAATTACATTTTATATTCAACAAAAGTAATTATAAAAAATGTACAGTTTTATAATTTACAAATAATCACTTTTTAATACCATTAATTATACAATACAAAATGACTGTATAATTATAACATTTAATCCTGGTAAGAAATCATAATTTCTGTTATAAAAGTTTTTACTTTGTCAATTCGTACAGTGTGAAATGTAGCACTGTATGAAATTTTGTTTGGTTCGTGGCAGCGAACTTGAAAAGTAAAGTTAAACGTTTTAATTGAAACGGTGATTAAAACACGTCCAAAGAACATGAAAATAAAATATAACCATTTACATCCCGTTGCAATAATTATGTAATCATTTCTAAAGATTTATAAACTGTAGTATTACAATAATTATCCATATAAACTCTTTAAGTCTAGCTAAATATAATTACTGCACAGTAGAATTTACTTCATCGATTAAAGTGAAGTTCCGCATAACAATATATGCAGTAACTAAACAGATTGAATTATTAAGTTAAATACGTCACTTTTAATTGCAGCCAACAGCTCAATTACAATGAAACAACAAAGAAAGTAGTAAAACAATATACAGTTAATGTTTCGTCTTATAATGAATCTACCATTTGCATTAATTTTATTGGTTTAATTTGCTTCAAAGTAAATTTTAATTTTACGTTAATAACTAGAGAAGAACAGAAGTTTGTTAATTAATTTTAAAATATACAATATAATATTTTTAACTTTTAATTAAAAGTTTTACTTTTTAATCAATTTAGAATAATTAAATGAAAGTAAAATATTTAATTTCATTTGTTTTTAAAGAGTAGCAGCATTTTTTGTCATGACATATTTTTAATTCATAAATTAAATTTATGATATGATAATTTATTGATTCTAATTTACATTTAAAATTTAAAATTGCAACTTAATCTAAAATCATAAAAAGCTACGTTTCGAAATTGTAACGTCTGTAAAAAAACGAAAACAACACCTAGAAAATTGTGGTCGTAAAATTTGGAAAAAGTCCCAAAAGAATCCATTACTTCTTTTCAAAACATCTGTGATTATAAAATTCTAACCATTTGTCTTCACGCGCGGACGTCATTGGTTAAGACAGCCAAACTGAATCTCGAATCTTTGTTGCTCCCGCGGGCATTGCCAGACACGTGCAAGCAGACCAGACCATACGTGTGCAATGATGATCTCTTCGAGCTGCGCATAAAAGCTCTTGACTTTCGAGTCTCGCTTCCACTTTGTGCACGTGACTTTGTGTGCGCCGGCAAAAAGTACATACACACTTTCGTCGCAATTCGAAAGGCCTACGTGAATTGCTTCAAGGAACGCGTGCACCGGAAGTACTTGTGGGTAATTGCGCAAAAAATGATAAGTGAACGTCATAAGTGCTCGTCAAAACATCCGCTGTATACACACACTTGTTGTCATAATGTTTATTATGTTAAAATTGTGCATACATTAATTTTAAAAACTCGTATAATCATTAGGTAATAGCATGGCAGTTTTACGAGTCGGAAGAATGTCATTGCTTTTTTAATCTTATTTTTCGTATAAATTCTGATAGAAATGTTACAGCACTTGCGAGAAAGAATTCTAAGAGCCACTAACTCGCGACGCGGTGGAAACTCGAAAAGCTGCGAATGGCATTGCTAACATACGCCACAGTGTTTTAATCAATTCGTGGAATCGATTTGACGTGC
This sequence comes from Archaeoteleia sp. ZL-2020, assembly GCA_022817725.1. NCBI lineage: Eukaryota > Metazoa > Arthropoda > Insecta > Hymenoptera > Scelionidae > Archaeoteleia > Archaeoteleia sp. ZL-2020. The sequence goes on along the minus strand of JABFOW010000663.1, from coordinate 3,168 downwards.
TCAATGCATCGCTTTTATATCATTCCTTTGCCAAATCGAGGCTCACGAATCCCGGCTCAGCTCGGATTACGAGGGTTTTGGACGAATGAAAGAAAATCCAGTCGGGTTTATTAGTTTTGTTTCAATCCTTTTTTCGCCACGAAAGTCAAACAGAATGAAGAAATGTATATGGTCAAAATTATTTACCGGGCTCTAATCACTGGAATTAATCACTGTTGACTCATTCCTGAAACAAGATTACACCGGTCTTTCGAATGACTCATTTTGAAACAGCTTTATATGTTAGAACGTGCATTTATGTTTTTGTGCCCCTGAATTTATGCAACCAGTAAGCCCACACAGTACGCCGAAACGATACCATGCAGGGGGATTTTCTAAAATGCTAAACATACAAAGTTCTTTATCTCACAAACAAATTTCTTTCTGTCATATTCGTCTTCGGCACGCAAAAATACTAAAATATACTCAGTTTTATGACAATTAAAGAGGGCGCACTTGTTCTGAAATACTGCTGTAAATTTTTTTAGTTTATTTACTTTTAAATTGCATTCATTACTTTTAAGATATTAACTTTTTCAATTACTTAAAGTTCGTACTAAATAAATTCGTCATTACACCCTGCTTTTTCAATTTTAATGAAGTTTAATCGAGATTAAAGTTCTCATCGCCGATACAAATATGAAAGAAAAAAGTCAATCTACGAACGACCATGAAAGTATCACGATTAAAATTACTTTCTCATTCATTTTATATTTTTTATTCAATGGCATATTCAACTTCTATTACATGAATTATTTTTCTCTCTTTATTCTGATATCTGTCGTATTACATATCACCGAGAAAAAGAATTTATTAAATTCAAATACAAATCATTTGAATACGAACCTATTAAGTGATGTATTTATTTAAAATAAGTTATGTATTTATTTCAAATAAACAATTCAAGGGAATATACGTATATTGGAGAAATAATGGTTTGTAACTAAATACAGACAAATAGCAGATATTATATACATTTTGAACACACATTTTTTTGCATTGCGAAAATATTAAACAGTGCGAAACATTGTTGGAGTATATTTCTTCGGAGTAAAATTGAGTCAGGAATGCACAGATTAGTGTACAATGTGTGTGTTATACTACACTGGAAATGTATTATATTTCACATGGCAATATATACATATTCACATCATATTCGACAATATGCACATATTTTTTAAAAACAAATTTAGTTAAACTGCAGAACAGGGACAGCACCTCTAATTTTTTTTAAGTTTCCCAAAGTTACCCTGTCAAAGTGTAATTTCGACATCACAATTTTTTACATTTGACCCGATGCAATCGAACTTATATTAATTTCATATTATTTTTTTGACATTTTCTTTTATACTCGGAAAACAATTTCGTAGGATGTCACAAATATTTTTTCCGTGTATATATATGTTTTTGAAAAGCATGAAACCTTTCCAGTTTATATTTTGGCTTCGCAGCTGTGACGCAAAGTACTTTGTCGTTCCGAAAGGCAGTACGAAGCAACAGAAAAGGTCGATATAAGTCCAGTTTTAAAATATGTTTCTGTACTACCGGTCTGGCAATATAATAGAAATATCTGAATAGACGAGTCTTCCAATTTCATATATATGCAGGTGGTTCTCTATTCGGTTCGCAAGAAACTTGACGAGATAAATAATATCGTATCTGAAGCAGCGTTTGGTTCAATTTCTGATTTTTGTATTCTTGTTGCCAGGAGCTCAAAAGCCGTATTGAAAAATATTTTATAGTATAGTCTACCATTTTTATAACAATCTTAAGATGGTTGGGAAAAACTATTTACCATATTAGAAGTTTTTATCATACATATGGTAATTTTTCTAATAAACTGAAAACAAATAAAATTAGAAATCTAGACCATACGTACATTCTAGAAACACATGAGAACACTATTCGAACATTAAAAGCTGTTTAAATAGCACAGTAATTAAATACATTGAAAATTTGGAAATGTTAATTATAATTTTCAAATCCTTTTTGCGAGTTTTCATTTTAAACATTCATAAAGTTTCCAAAAAATATTTTCATGATTCAACAGTGTTCTTCTATGTTCTTAGAGTATGTCTCTGCCATTAATTTACGCATAATTATTAATGTTGGCACCCAACATTCTCTGACGATTAATTTGATTATAGTCATTTAAAAATTACAACAACTTTACCTATGGCTGATATAAAGAATAATATGAAGTGGTTACAGCGGCCATGACATATTTTTTACAAATACTACATCGTTTTGTATTGTGTATCGAAATACAAATCTGCTTGCGAATGTCATATTTTTTGCGCATCGATGGGGAGGAACAGATTTTGCTGTGATACCCCCATAGACGAGCGAACCAGAAGAAAGGAAAAAATGGAGCGTGTGACGTGCCGTACAACTGAACGACTGCAGAAAAAGGCTCAATCAAGTAGAAGCTTTTGCTTCGGGTCCTCCACATCACTCGTCTTGTTTTTTCCTCATTAGTCGCGACTCGATGAGTCCATTTCATCATACACGATTGTTTCTCGAGCTGCGAATCATGCATACTCCTGATAATTAACCTTTAATGAGAGTCTTCTAACTCAATGTGTTCCTTACCGAATATTGCGACACTGTTTTAAGAACTGTAATATTTGTCGTTTTTGTATAAATTAAGTTCTACGTTTAAAAACCTAGTACGAACTATTGTGTTTAGTGATTTTGTCTCTAGGAATCATCTATTTATTTTTTACACATTCTGTTCGACAAATATTTGATACTTAATGTGTCATCCTGCCCCATTTATTGAAATTCTGTTTAACCTACTTGATATGTTCAAGCACGTAACGAACTGCATTGTTTGATCCTTCGCGATCTCAATACGAATTGTGTATCTCTTTACTGACGTTTACTATATAAACCTGAAAGAGAGTAAATCAATTCATGAATACACCGCGGAAATTATATATTGCTTAGCGATCAGTCTACATAACACTTCGGCTGTCCGAAACAAAGCATTTTCAATATCGCGACAATATCAAACTTTATTCGAGACAAATTAATCAAAGGTCTATTTATTTATATGAATAGAAATAAATATTTCAAAATTCATCAGCCAGAAGGTCATCTCAGAATGAATTCTAGCAATATTCCGCG
>JABFOW010000661.1:0-10886 GCA_022817725.1 Archaeoteleia sp. ZL-2020 | reverse complement strand
AATTAAATATTTGTGTAATCTTACATTTATTACTGTATATAAAATAAATAAATATATAAACTTTTTTCTATTACCTTTTTATTTTTGCTCTGTCTTATTTCTACTTAAAAATTGTTAATTAATAACTTAAGCATGTAATTAATTTCTCAAATTTATAATAGTTATTTGAGTAAAATTTAATCAATATTTAAAATTGTATGATAAGTTAGCCACGATTAATTCAGTTCAATATGAAATTCATTTTATTTCTCTAAATACATTTTTTAATATCATATAATGATATTTTCATAATAATTACAATATGTAAACACTACCTGTGTAGGGGACTATTATAAATATTCATTATTTGGAGATACACAAACAATACTATTGGTATTGGTTACTTTAATTAAATCTCGGTACACAGTTGATAAAATATTGTACACAATTCTTTTCTGTAAAATGATTAAAAAATTATATACTCTGAAAGTATTTTTAAATTATAAACTAATTGATAAATTCTTAATTTTCAGACATCAGCGACAACGAAGAAAACCACCATGACAACAGCAGCGAAGCTGTATGGCAAGGATCTGAGCGAATATGACGACGTCGATGTCGATGACTTGTTGGCACAGCTCACACCCGAAGAGATCAATATACTGGCCAAAGAAGTAGACCCGGATGTACGTTCAAATACAATGCGATATTGTAGTATTGATTTTATATTTAACTGCAGACTGTTAATGATTCATTATACTTTTTGAACAGATCTATTTTAAAACAAATACATACATAACGATCTGAAATATTAGCGAGATATTTGAAAGACACATAAATGTCCGCAATTTTCTTGAAATCTTTGGGATTAATTATGTTAATCAAAAACAAATATTGATTTATCAATATATTAGGGTGGATTTCAGTGAAAGAATTTCCTGCATGTTTCCTTTAATGATAAGGAAAATATGTTGTAATTACAATTATTTTGTGTGTAGAAAGTAATAAGTAAAGACATTGGGTTTCTTTATTATATTTTTGGAGGAAAATAGACATTTTTTGTGTACAATAATATCAAATTTGTTTATACATTCTCATACTACATAAATAAGTGTTAGTATAAAATGTTTTTTCGATTCAATTTTATCAGTTCTACACAGAATCAAATAAATGTGAAATTAACATAATGTTTTTCATTCATTCTCGACGTAACATTTATTAATATGAACAGCACCTCTACTTTATAAACACATATGGCAATGTGACAACATTGTGATTTTGTTAATGCCACGGTCTTTCTTTCCGGCCTCGATAAATTTGTAGGATGGATCGAGGACATTTTTTTGTTCAATGCCAATTTCCGTGTATCACTATTAGAGACACGATATACGGTTTGAATAGTCAGCGATATCTAAATCATTATTTTGAAAAAACGTAACTTTATTAATCTATTTACAAAACAGTTGATATTATGATTAAAAGATGAATGTATAAATCTGTAAAATTCAAAAAAATCTATAATGATACATTATTGTAAATTGTTTTTGACATATTACGTTTTTAATGACAAATGGGAATGTATTTATAAACAATTTATAATAAATATAAACGGTATTATATATATTTTTATATTAATAATTAATAAACTTATTAGAATAATATGTAATACGTTCATAATTTTATCTGGCAGAGCATTTTGTATTATAAGTAAGTTAGTATAATGTCGGTTCAATTTTTGTGGATAATTATTGTAATTATAAATTTTATAACTTATGATCAATCATGTTAATCAAGAAAAAGTGAGTTTCACAAATTGGAAAGTTTGCGACAAATATCTTTTTGCATATTGTTAATAGAATACAAATATTTTATGCAGTACAAAAAGAATTACATCTGAATTTCAATATTTACGGTAAATTATTAGTACTTTCACGTTACACTTCGTGAACATGTTATTTTTCTTTTGTCACTGAAACGTGATTAGCTGGCAAATGAACTTGATAGGTGTTGAATTTTTAATATTATGATATAAATTCTCAGTTTTAACAACTCTTTATTTTTTTTAAAGCTGTAACACATTTTTCCAGACATACTTTCATGAAATATTTAAAGAAGCTTAAGAATAAATTTTAATAAATAAATGTCAATGAATAGTCTACAGACATCAATGCAAAAAGTACTATAAACAATAAGCAATAAAGATAAAAATAGTCTGCAAAAATATACAGTCTCTTTTAAATAAGTGAAGAACGTCACAAAATTTGGTAGAAAAACTTTTTTCGAGGAATTTTTTCAGACTTTTTAAAAGTTTGTCAAATTCACATTTGTTTTCGTAGGAGGGAACTGATGAAAGAGTCACTATTATTAGCATTGTAAAAAGTTTTAAATTGTTTGAAGATATTTTGAAGAAATGATCGTTGTAACATTTTTGTGAATTTAAAATATTAATAATTCTAATTAAAATCTCAGAATCGATTTCTTCATTTTAAATCTGTTAATATATTTCAATGTTTAAAACGTAGAAATTATTGAAATATAAACTATTGTTATGCATGCAAAATTTAAATATATTTGTAAAAATAGAAAATGATTATTATTGCTATTAAAAATAGAAAGACATTATTATTGCTAATAATAACAGAATCATTATTATTATTGCCATAAAAATCGCGGTGTATTTAATTCATTTCTTCTGTTTTTTACAGGACAGTTTTATGCCACCTTCACAACGTTGTAGTTATGAGTGTGACAAAAGTCCAACGGGTCCACTCAATCGGAAAAAGCTCATAGAGCACATTAACAAACAAGCTATGGAGACGCCTGATATTCCAGAACTGAAACCTTACGTTGCTGGAGTTGTCAGAGGAAAGAAAGTAAAACATTTTTTGTTTTTAACTTTCTTTAAGTAGCATGCTGCTCAGCGAACTGATTTAGAATTAAAATATATTTTTGCACGAATACTGTTTTCTTAATATAATTTCTACAATGTATGATCTACAAATTGAAATCTATTAAATTGTATACTATATAATTTAATACATTTGATTATTAAATTATCATTACTAGAAATACGATTAAAAAAATTAATACATTTTGAATAAATTGCATTAGTATCAATCTCGAAACATATTTAATAAGCCTAAATTATTTGGCATAATTTTATAAATTTTAAATTTAGGAAAAATATAAATATAATTTGTTTAAACACGTCAGTAATATATTTATATTCATTTGAAAATATTCTAATTAAAATAAAGATAGATAATTTTTCCAACAAATCTTTTATAGTCATGACACATTCGTACATAAAATTCTTTGTTAAATGCCAGTTTATCTTCCACTCATCATTATTACATAATGGTTTTGAAGGTCTTTGCTTAGTACATTTTAAGCTGCACAACAAAATAGTTTGACCGATTCAGAGATGAGTTAAATGTGAAAAGTATTAGAAGTTTTTGAATTATTTTTTTAGTTGCATAATGTTATTAAACACCATTGTGTAAGATAGTTCTCTTGACTAAGTCATTTGACAATGTCTTTGAATTTTTAAAATATTTTAATTAATTTATCTACATTGTTATTAAGAGGACGATAAATCTACTTCTAATGCCGACTGTACATTTTTATTTCATGTTTAAATACATTCAAATTTATGTCGAATGAATTATGTTATGAGAGAACTATTTTGAAAATTGCATTTGATAATTAATTAAAATATATTTATATTAAAGTGGGTACCACCGCCTCAAGACAACATAAAAGAAAAAGAAGCTGATGAACAAATAGCCATTGACCTCGGAGATGAATATGAGCAAGCGTTATCATCTGCTACTCAAGAAGAAATCATCGATCTTGCCGGTAGGTAACATAAAGATATTAATAAGTAATTAGCACTGCATGATTATATTAAACTGAAAGTGCTTTACAAAAGTGCTATTTACATTTTATCGTACATTATAGAATATTTTAATATTTTTGAAATATATTTAATTCCTGAAATTTAACGTACAACCGTATTAATTATTATATTATGAATTCTATTTTATAATTGCTTAACAATCAAATTACTATTATTAAATTAATAACGATTCCATATATTTTTAAGAATGGTGTATCACCTTTAGTAATATAATATTTGTACAGCTTGTCATTGAGTGTTATCAATGCTAAATTGATAAGAATTGATAAATATTGGAGGAAGATTTATTGATGTGAAATAAGTTTGTAAACATTACATGTTAAGTTATTTTATAAAACAGTAATTACCTCATTAATCTTGTGTAATTTTACGTAATTTTAAAGAAACCTTATTAAATACAAATATATGATAATAATTATTAATTTTATTTAAACTTTAACAAAAAAGTTACGAACAAAAAGGAGCTAACCTAATACTAATAAATAATTTTTTTAAAGCCATTCTGGGATTCCATTCCATGATGAATCAAGATCAGTACCACGCATCTTTACTGAACTCTGGTCAACCCGTTGGATTAGGATGGGATGGTGTTACAAAAGCTAGTCAACCGAAAGTATATCCCATGGATCCACCAAATGACACAGACGTTGATGCAACTATTAGACGGGTTCGAGAAGATGATGTTTCATTGCCTGAATTAAACTGGAATAATATCAAAGTATGCAAAGAAATATTTAAATAGTCATATTTATTTCAATTTTTATTTATTCTCTTTTTTTCGTCAACTAATTGTATTTATAATTATTATATTAAAATGTATTTATATAGGTACAAAATGTGTATGTGAGATTTATTAGTTGTAATTTTTAGAATGAAACTTGGCAACGTTGCAACTGTTCGTTGAAAAACAAATATGTTTTCATATTTGTAGCTTTTACGAATGACAGCAATATCTGCCTAATGCAACTGACTTTAGAAAATATACCATTTGTTAACAATATGTTAAGATTATTGTTGTCAATTAATTGCACGTTATATTTGATAATCGTAGAATATTTCGGAGGAAAAATTCTTCCAACTCTTTGAAGCTTTGGAGAGTAATACACATCTCGAATCCTTGAGTTTGACGAATGTGGGATTCACGGACAAGACTGCGCAGCGATTGGCAGAAGCTATGGAAAAGAATTCTACTCTAAGAGTACTAAAGTGAGTAATATATGGATGTCGTATCGTATCTTGGAAATTTACCAAAAATTTCGTACGTCGAATAGTTTACGAGAAACAAATGTCGTACTTTCCTGTAATACCGATCGTGAATCTTACTTAAGGTGCTGTCGTATACCAAGACAGATTCTTGCATTTCTGTGAACGAAAATCAATTAAATTCAATTCAAAACATAATTGAAATCGTTTGAATTATTTTTATGTATACTGTAAATTATCATAATCATTTATCAATTAAAGCAGATTAAATTATCCTCGTTTGAAATGTAAATTTGATGCTCGTTATTTAATATATAAATTTAAATATGTAATAAATTGCTACATCATAGTTGGTATATGGTAAATGAATTTAATTAGCTTTGAGACAAGATTGATTGAAGTTAAATTGTATATATAAAATTTTCGTTTCCTTTATATGGCAGAAACGTAAGCCAAGAATTGCTCATGCTAATTTGCATTAGCGCGAAAATTTGATAAATTTCTAAAGTGAAAAGTTTTCAAATTATAAATATTAGATAATTAGAAATAATGACATGGTGAATTTTTGTGCGTGAATATCATGATTTCTAATTATTTAATATCTATGATTTGAAAACTTTTCACTTTAGAAATTTTTAAATTTTCGCGGTAATACAAATTAGCATGCGCAATTCTTGACTTACGTTTCTGCCATATAAAGGAAGTGAACGTTCTATATATACAATTTAACTTCAATAAATCGTGTCTCAAAGCCAATTAACTAATCGGAGACAAATATAAATTTGATAGTTGTTATATTATAATTTTTAGTAAATTTATACGTACATTTTTTTGATGACTAAATTTAGGCAATAATAATTGATAAAGCTGTAATGATACAGAAATTATTTCCTTCGTTTACTGTATAATAACAAGTTTACCATAAAACTGTTTAAAGTTTTGACGTATCATTTGAATTCACACTTTGCGCACAATTCGATAAATTTGTACACAAAAATTTTACATATTTGATTTCATTACTTGTTAATTAAAATTACTGTAATTAGTAAACGGATAGAGTTCGTAATTGTAAAGCTTCAAAATAACATTATAATGGCTGTACTGTCTATAGTATAAGAATCTATGTCAGTATTTGTTATTTCTTTAACATCAAATGTTAAGTTCCTACACAAATATTTATATTATTAATACTGTAACAGCCAGGATAGGTCATACCCATATAAGATTATGTCAAAAGACAGACTATAACTTCTACATGAAAAAACATCTATTCTTATGATATTATTAATACAATTACAGAAAAAAGCGTATCACATATTTCGGTTTTTCCGCATTGAATATTTAATTTTATTAACATTTCGTAACTTGAAGCAAATATACAATTGTACGTTTTATACAAAAATATTTGAGAAAAGGTTTATATATATTTTAAGCAGATCAATTCCGACAAAAAGGTTTAATGTTAATGCTTAATAAAATATCTTATGATTACTTACGAAATATATGATATACGAATTGTGGCATTAATGTAATAATTTTTATTTTCAGTGTTGAAACCAATTTTATTAGCCCACCTGTGATAGTAAAACTTGTCAGAGCTCTGCTGAAAACAAAATCGATCGAGGAGTTTAGATGTTCGAATCAGGTGAAGATTAATTTTAAGAATTTGTTTTTTCATTTAATCGAATAACATCAAGTCGACTATATTTATGAATTCATTTTATGAATACAGAGATCCCAAGTGCTGGGTAACAAAATTGAAATGGAAATAACACAGTTGGTGGAGCAAAATCCAACGTTACTTAGACTCGGCCTGCATCTAGAGTTCAACGATGCCAGACATCGAGTCGCTGCACATTTACAACGCAATATCGACAGGAGTGAGTAGTGGAAAAGTCAATAAAATTATATTTGAAAATATTCGCATCTGCCATTTTCATCTTTCACAGGTTTTAGAGAAACGTCACAAAGACGTTTCGTTTTACATACTATTCGAACGGATTTTCATGATTCGTGTAAAGTTTCATTTCTGCTTATTATTATTTTGTACATTCGTATCTCCTAACGTCTCTGTGTCCAGCAAAACGAACGCTTAAAACGACGAAACATTGCTCGGTTGCTGTATCGGTTTTTACTTATCGTTGTTGTTATAAGTATTTGTCGCTGTTTTTCTTGGCATTTGAGTTTGAGACGTGCTTACGACTAATGGAATTTTTCATCTAGATGGAAGCCAGTGTATGGGAGTACATTGATGGCTATGCAGTCAAACGCTTCTATGCCTCCATTATTTGCTTCGTAGTCTCATCTAGCGCTTTGTTAACCAATTACTATTCATCCAATTATCATCCCGCTGTATTTTCTCATTCTTTATTTAACTAGCGGCGCCGAGGTAATTATGCCCACCCTGGATCGTTGCACATCTTTTCCTAATATCCAATTCGTTTTTAATATGTAAAGCTCGTACTAACTTCACATTTCACATTATTTTTATATTTGACCTTTTCTCCATCCATCCCGTGTCTCAAATTATCACACAAGCAACTTTTTAATAAAGCGTTTAAAGGTCTAAACTTTTTAAGATTTGAATTCCAAACAATTGTAACTAATTTTTGTAATTGTAGCTAAGTTAGGGAGAGTGTTACTAAACATCGGGTTTAAAAAATTCCGGTCTTTTAAATTATAGTTGCATTTTCTTATAGAAACAAGATTAAGTGATACATATAAATAAATCATTTGAACCAATTTCTAAAATATAAAATCCTAAACAATTAAAATTGGTTAGTCTCGGTAGTTGATATTTGTTTAAACATAATACTCCTTTAAACGTACATATGTATCAAATCTTTAATTAAAAAATTATAGCAAATTGGTTGTATTATTAGTAATTGTGTTAAATATTTAAAAAAATGTGAATCATGTATCAAATTTTATAAAATTGCTATAAGAAATTACATTTGATTCGGAAATAATGTAATTTAACGCATATGTTACGTCGTCTGTGTAAATAACATATATGGCATTTAAATTATGTGATAGAGAAAGGACCAAATTAATTAAAGGTATTATTCATACTTGTTTATATCACAAAAGTATAGTGGCTTCATAGAAAATTAAACATCAAATAGATGCAAATTGAAAATTGATGAGTTTTATGTTATATAAAATGCTAATTTAATCCTTTAAAACTTAAATAATTAAATATAGTTGGATAAATTACACTTTTAATAAATTTCACTTAACACAAACTCGACGCCACGCTACTGGCGATATGTCTAATACTTGAAATTAGATTATTTCATTACCTTCAAAATATCAACTAAAACTTTGAAATATATCTACTTCTTCGACATTGTTTCATCTATATCCCACATTTCATTGGAATTATGTTACATTTTATTATCTTCACGTTTTACAATTAATTATTTATATATAAAAATTGTTTTTATTTACTGTTTCTTTAAAATAATTCAAATAGTTCAGTTAGCTTCAAAAATTTTTAATATCTTTGCTTTGATAATATAATTTATTATGATTATTTTTGAAAGACGTATCTAAAGTAAAATGAATATCACTTTATAAAGTAAAGTGAAATGTGATTATTCCAATTTGTCTTCTGGCTTAATCTAACCTATCATTCTAGCTAACATTTCAATACAAACAAATTAATGAATGATTCATAATAAGTGAAAAAGGTGGAATAACAATGCCGCGAAAAGCTTGTATGTTTTTCATTTCATGAAAATAGAGATTTTCTTTCATTTTCAGCAAAGTACAAGCACGAAAATTGGGGTAGTTATCATTGCTATGGAATATATAGATTTTTATATAAAAATACTCGTTAGCTACTAGGTGCGCTTTAAAAACACATTCGTGTAAATTAATAGTAGCTCATTAGTATTGCAAAATAAATAATTATTATGCTTGATGCTGTTGTTGAATGTACGAAATCGCTTTTCTCATACATTAGCATCTATTAGAATATATTACAGATTTATGTATCACATACATGTATATATTTCAATGTTACCAAATATCACTTTATACAAAGTATTAGTAATATTTGCCACTTCATAAGCTTCGCTATTTCATACATCAATAGTAATTCCACTTTCACATATTTATGATGACATTTTAAATGCAGGCACGAAAAAATAATGCAAGAACTTTTAATGGCGACAACAAATAACACGTTGAACTACACAAATAATAAAAAGAATTTTAAACATGATAATTCTTAATGAAATATTTGGCACAAATTAAAGTTAAGAGTTAGTTCTCTAAGTTAGTTCTAAAAGTTGTTTCTGCTTTTCAATATTTTTTATTTGCATTATGATTTCTTGCATATATTAATAAAACTTTTCTAATGCAACATGTTTATTCATGGCAGCAGGCATTAAAATTTTGCAAATGCTTAATTAGTGTATTTGTTTCGCCAGTTTGTCGTGTGGAAGCTTTGGCGCGTGCAAAGATCGTAGCGATTGGTTCTGCTCCTGGTACTTTCACGGTTTTCACCGAAGAGGCCCCAAAAAATAGATCTTAGCGCTATCACGGCGCAGTGAGTAAATTCGTAAATTTTCAAGGACGATGGTTGACCCCTTGAACTAATGACTTGTCAAATATTTTTGTATTTTAAACCCAATGAAATGAATGTAACTGTTTTGTTAAATCCATCATTTATACGATTACTTGAACAATATATTACTTGTTCTTATTAATAAATATACTTTGGGAGCAAGTTTCCAAGTTTTATTACGAAGTGTAAATTTTTTCTGAATTTTGGGCCCCTGCATGTTTAACAGTGTCTCTGAAGTAACAGTTTTGTGAATCCTTTCCTTAAATCCTTCCTTTATTTTGCACCATTATTAAGACGCATAACTATCACTCTATCATAATTTTGTTCGTTTACTGAATATTTTTTCCTTTTTGCATTTTTGTCTAAAAAAATCGTGATATATTCACACACAGAGACTTTAGTGACACCAGTTCGAAGGAGAATTTTTGTCTTGTTCGATAATTTTTTGCAGCCTTTTGTCGTCGGACTACACGTGCATTTTTGAAAGATGAGCCTGTTTTACATAGATTTTTAGCGCAAATCGATACACAGTTTTTTTTTACATGTAAACACGACATTTTATTTGAAATACAAGAAAAACTCATGCCACGTATTCTTTCCCAACAGTACGGAAAGATATATCGTTGCGGCTACAGTTCCGATTCTTTAACATGAACCACAGGAAACCAGCCCTTATTAAGTAAAGGTAGCTACAGTAAAGGATGTTTGCCTTGACATTGTGTTACTTATTACAGGAAACCATTTTCGAGTTCTGAGGCTTTTTCTAACATCAGGTTCGCTGTGCAACTGCGATTATAGCTTGGCTTTACAAGTACAAACGACGCTCGAAAAATTGATATTGAACAAATACAATTACGTATGCAAATATTTGTTCATAATTTTAACGAAATTACAAATCTGAAAAATGTGATTTGCGAACCTGTCAGCTTGGCGTAATTGAATTGCATTTTGAAGTTACGCATTTTTTTTAACAGAAATTATACGCTTGTTCGTTGATAGATTGATGCGAAAGAGGTTAGTGTGTGTTTAAATTTTGGTATTTTATGAAGTATAAACATAAACTAATTTTTATTTGTGTTTATTTAATTTTTCGATTTATGAAAACTTCTTTCATAATACACGACAATGTTTAATTAAACAATTTTCATCTTTTAATGAGTTTGGTTTTTGTTTGTTTTCAGAATAAATTAATATTATCATTGGTAGAGGAAT
>JABFOW010000660.1:0-10887 GCA_022817725.1 Archaeoteleia sp. ZL-2020 | reverse complement strand
CTGTTTAAAGTAGTATATACAAGCAGAAAAATTAAAAAATTGATAGTGTAAGGTATATATATATTAATTACTACTTACATCTCGTATTATCACGTGATTTTCCCTATTATCGATAGCTGAAAGAAAATTATGCATTCAAAATATACGAACTATATATTTTTTCCATATTTATTGAAAGCTAACATTAAAAGTTGTAAAATAGGTATATCGCTGACATAATTGATATTATATTTTTACCTGCGGAAGTGTCAAGGGATAAAAACTTATTTCTGATGCTCATTGCAGATAATCTATTATTAACACAAAACAAACCTGTTATGCTTTTAATCTGAAATATTTTAAACCTTTTTTTATCAAAGCAGCCTATAGAAAGTTTTTTATTAAATGAAATTAAAATTTACCTACCATTTCGAAGTTCAAGTATATATAAGAATGTTAATAATTCACTATATTTGTACAATAAATGTTAATTTGATTAAATAATTACACTATTATTAATAAAATAATTATTACAATTCTTGGACTTATGCAGTAGTAAACATTGTTTGCTATCTACTGTTTTTTATGTTAACATTGTTATCGACTCTGGAATTATACTGTCACAGAACGTAACTTGAGTAAGGAATATGCCTCATATCAGTAACTAGGAAATTTTGTGCCGTGGGAAAACTTAATACTGATACTACCTGTTACTATGATAGATTATCAGCGATTCACCCCATTTCGAATACTTTTACATACATACATTCATATACGATACAGAAGCGCCATATTATATCTTAAAGGAAACCGCAAATCCTAAACTACATTCGATCGCTTGAGATACGTAGTGTAAAAGTTTCTTATATACTGAAGGCATAGTTCATACGGAACTTATGAGAAAGATTCACCTTGTTAAATGAATGAATCCATATTTTTTATTGCATATTCGGATTCAACATCATAAACAAAGAGACTTTGAATCAATTACTGAATGTGCAACAATTACTGAATGTGCAACAATTGACTTATGTGAATTACGAGAAGTCAAAATGAGTTTCAAACGCGTATTGCAAAGTGCATAGAAGTTGATAGCCACTATTTTTAACATTTGTATAAGTAAATACTTTTATTTTGATGCAAAATGTATCTATTATTTGAATACTTAACTTTCTAATAAGTTAATAAATAACAAATATGGCAGAATTCTAAAACATTTCGTTCATAATATGCATCCCCGACAGAACCGGAACGTTTGTGCAACATTGCATGAACGTTAGAATGTCCGCCTATGCAACGTTCAGGGAACGATGCTGCAATATGCCGCGTAACCGTATGCCACACAATCCTGAACTAAAAATTGGTTCGTTAAGTTAATTAGATTTTTCGAGTTGTTTTCATTATTAGTTCAAATCGAACAAATTTCATGAATAGTTTTTACAACGTAAGATCAAGAGACAAGGAACATGAATGCTCAATTTAAAGTATGGCAGTTATGAAAATCTGTTTTTATTTCAATTCTTGCACAGAGTAAGTTTACAACACATGATACGTATGTGGATCTGTAATGTTATGTCATATATAGTCTACAAATAACAATCCATAATATGATTTGTAATGAATTTATTAATTTGCCAAATTGTATAAACATATATATATACAAAAGTGAATTTATAGTAATGTATTTTACATTTCAGTCAAACTATCGGTATAAAAAAATGGAAGGTATTTTGTAAAAGATGCCGGACTCCAACATGAATTGTGCCTGTTACTCACGCGAAAACAAGACATTGACTCTTTCTTAAAGTCGAATATAAACTACTGGTTTCTTAAGCATTCACAAGTGACTATTCCCCGCAAATTGTAATTCTTCTCCTGATGGCAAGGGTTCAAAATGTTTTGCTACGTATGTTTCCGAGATATCACCTATATGGGTTGGATTCCAATAGGGAGTTTGATCCTTGTCTATTAGCATAGCCCGAACACCTAAAATCAAATTTCAAAAGAATTACAATTAATAAACAAATACAATTATTTATCAAAAGAAATATATTACATTACCTTCATAAAAGTCACTTTCTCTTCTCATACAAGAATAGGCTAATCTGTACTCCATTTGTAAACATTCGGCTAAGCTTTTGTCTTTGCTTTCTCTAAGAGCTTCGAATGTTAACATCATCGAGGTTGGAGACATTTTATCCAATTTCTGTTTTATTGTTTTTGACCATTCTGTATCGTGCTGCTTTAAACTGCAACAAAATATGTTTTATATTCGTAAAAATGATTCAGAATCAATTAAAAAATAACATTGCGTTTAAGGAATCTTACTTATTAAATATCTCCATCAAACTTGGTTCCGAAAAGCAGTTGTTTATGTCTTCTATGTAAGGAGCTAAACTAAAAGTGGTGTCTTCCACCGAAGATACATTTTCATCCAAAACTTGCGCTATATTGTCATTTTCTGCCTCTAACAATTTCTCAACTAATGATTCCAGTTTATCAGAAGTTACATAGTGAGTCGCTATGCCAGCATGCAACACATCAGCTCCTATGAAACATAAATCAATTGTTACATCAATATTTTCTAGTTTTAATGCGTAAATAGGAAGAGTATGAACCATTCAATCTCTGTCCAGTCAATCCTAGAAAAAGTCCAAGATGCCCTTTTAATTTGGGCAAAAAATACGTCCCACCAACGTCAGGGAACAGGCCGATTGCTGTCTCTGGCATAGCAAACATTGTGTTCTCTGTGGCAACTCGGTATTTCCCATGTACCGACAAGCCAACACCTCCACCCATTGTTATGCCATTCATTAAGGCCACAAATGGCTTCTTGTAATAGCCAATTAAATGATTAAGACTGTAAATATATGTAATGTTTTGATTCAAGGCATAAAGCAGTACTAAATTTAGTTGTTGTGTTGTAAAATGGCTTATCAAACAACAGCATTATATTAGATTTTAATTAAAATGGGTGTTCGAGTCACTGATTATTGGATCTAATACAGACTACCAAAATCAAGATTTTGTTGGTTATTTATGACGGTTTTGTGGGTTGGTTATGCATGAGAAGTCAATCATTTAAAATAAAATAATATGTAAGATTTTTATAAAAGGGTATACAGGTCGTTTGTTTGATGCTTATTTTTACATTTATTTATAACAAAGTAATACAAATAAATGTGATGTAATAACAAATTAAACTTACGTATATTCTGCTCTGAAAAATTCTTTTCCAACTTTGTGACCTTGTGGTTCTTTTAAGGCTAATGCTAATGATTTCACATCGCCTCCAGCGCAAAAGGCTTTATCTCCAGCTCCTTGAATAATTACTAAATCTTTAGTATTTTCCCATTCTAATAGAATTGGGTATATTTTTTGAACCATCGACAAATTCAAGGCATTCATAACTTTCGGGCGATTTAGTGTTATTATGCCTGTATTATTAACCTATATAGAACAAATTTTAATTAATATTATAAAAATTCACTTTAGTAGTTAAAAAACATAAAAGTATACATATTTTTATAAATGGAGCAAATACTTTTTCAAATAAAAGACCATAACTTGTAGATGTCATGCACTCTTTATATATTAAGAAACCTTTTCCATTTAAAAGTTTGAAAAAATCCATTTCTTGAAATCTTATAGTTATAAAAATATGTTCACACATCATTTTTGTTAAATTCACGCAGTTAACAAAAGTATATGATTTTAGATGAAGCAGCGCAAAAAAAATTTGATGTGCTTAGAACAGAAGCAACATATGACTTTGCATATTTCTGATACTTTCGTTGAAAGATTTTTTACAGAAGCTTGAAACTTATATAAGCATTTATGTAAAAGTTCAAAAATAATCTACAAATAATTTTCATTTTATGAGATCTCTCAAATAATTTCGCAAATTAAAACAAAGCTTTCTTAATTATAAAAAGTCTTTGAAATCTTAAATGATATACTTTGTGTGTTATGAAATATTGTTTTAATGAATTTAAACAGCATGTCTATTTTTCAAATTATACCTTCATTACTACACAGAGTTAAACGATATATAGTACGACGAAATTATATTCATCATAGAATTGGCATAACTAAAAACATCCAACAAATATAAAAGATTTTTGGTTAAATTGTTACTATTGATCTATTTCATGAATAACATGGGTTTTGTATTTTTTGATTAACAGAATACTGTATCGTATTGCAAACACACACAGACAGAAAAAAATATTAAATTTTATTAAAAAATGTATTAAAGTATTCTCTAGATTCTGTTGACTTGAATAAACCAGGTAGTTGAAATATAATAAAATGCAAGTATGTATTTTACTAAAACTGAGTTGATTAATATTCAACAAAATTTTTCTCTAAAAATTAATATTTTTTACTCTCCATGGAAATTTCAGACTTCATAACCTAATTTTTTAAATATTATAATTTCTACAATTATATACATATTTATAGTTTCCTAATGTTCCACAAACATAACAAATAAATTGAATTATTGACAGTCCAACAGAAAACCATTTATAAGGTCAACAATAATTGATGAAAGTAAATTTTTATTTTTTCATTTCAATGATATACTAAAAAAATGCTTTTCTTTAAAGTTCCAGAACTGGCTTGGGTTTGATCAGTTGTGCTCTAATATATATACAGAAGACATGTGATATAAATTTATATGTTTACAAAGTGCGTATTGGTCAAAATTGGTCATCAGCATGTTAAATTTTGTAATATTTTTCCATTTTTAGCACATTTTGTAAGCCATGCCTTCTCCTTAGTCCTTTCATTATCATTGTACTCAGAGACAGAGATGCCATATTGAGGATCGTGGGACGCCAGAATCATCCCCTCCACTTACACATACAGTGAAACAGCGTGTCGAAGAGTGCCGAATCGACACGCTGTTTCACTGTATGTGTAAGTGGAGGGAATGATTCTGGCGTCCCACGATCCTCAATATGGCATCTCTGGGTGATAGTGAGGTTAATGCAATGAAATTAGTGTGGGTATGTTATTTGTTTAAAGTAAACATTTAATTATGAATTTGTGCTAAATTTTATATAGTGTATTCTTCGAGAGGTAGTCGTGAATTGTAATATGTGCAAATTAATGGTGAAGTGAAAAAATACAAAATTGTACTGTTATGTAATGAATAATAAATTTCTTGTATATCATTTTGAATTTCCCAAATCTGGATTCAGTTAAATTGACAACACCATGTATATATATTTTTACAGATCCTGTAAAATTGCACGTGCTTCGTAACATTATTTCAACGTGAGATCCTACGTAGAAACCTATGTAATTCCCCACACCAAATACTCACATTGGAACTTACTTAGGATCCTACGTATCATAGGATCCTACGAAAATACCTAAGTGGGTTCCTATGAGAATAACTACGTGAGATGCTACGTGGATTTGTTGGACAGGGTATCAGTAATTGGGATTTACGTCTCAGCAAAAGACAATTTTGGTAGAAAAATCAACTGTACACATTTGTGATTACATATGTTTTTTAAATGCATTCTCCTCTCTATTAGATTGACACAGTTTCACAAACCCCCTTCTATGGAACCTCCCTAAATTAAATTACATGATATCAAAAATAGCATTTATCATTTATAATTTGTACACATTTTTATAGAAATACGCTCAAACAGAAAGAATACAAGTTATGGAAGAATTCCATCAAATGGAACTTTCAACAGTCACGAATGAGGTATTTGAATTATATCACGAATAAATATTATTCTATTTTAATACTGGAAATTTTCTATTATTAAATCAATGTTCATATTTTTCTATTTTATTCTATTTAATGTTTTAGAAAAATAACCACGATGATCGAATACGACTTCTAGAACAATGCTGCCAAATTGAACGTGCAACGCTAATAAAAGAAGTATTTTGATGGAATTTGCACCCACAAATGATTTATTAAAAACTAAGCATGTGTCCCTCTATTTTCAGAAAGAGACTTACAATCAACGACTGAAATTTTTAGAAGATAGACATAAGGAGGAGTGCGACAAACAGGAAAATGAAGTACAATATCTATACTATATTAATACGTTGCATTAAGAAGAAAGTAGATAATCGGATTTAAATTAACAAGCCGCAACATTTATAAACTCTCACCCAGTAGTTTTATAATAATGCATCTATATTTCACAGATTTTAAGACTCAAAAAGTTACTTATTGAACAGCGGGAGAAAAAGAATTCTTATCCTTGGAATTATCTGACAAAAATTCCCCGTACGAATCGTAAGAAGAAAATTACTACTCGGTGAGTTTGAAAATATTTGATTTATTAGTCATATCTAATATTTCAGTTTCCATTCAAATTCCGCGCATTCCTAGTGAATTTTATTGGAATTCGATGTTTAGGAAATATATTTATGATTCATATTAAAGTTTGACCGTGGTTCTGAATCCACCATTTTAACATAGAAATTCCCCGTGTAAAATCGCTGACGATCCCACCAAAATATACAATTTGAAATCAAGGCGAACATTAAACGAGGGATTATAATATTTCACCATTAATTATACAATAACAATATTTTTTACTATATGTATAAGATAATTGTACTAGTTTATCTCAAAAAATTTCCATACTCAGTCAACCACAATTTCCACAACGATATAATATTGATATCACACGTTTAACATCATCTTAAGGGAAACGTCTCGTGTAGCCGGTCCAATAATCGAAAATTCTTTTTTTACCTTATTCAATAGTATTTCATTTGGAGAATGTTCCCAAAGTTACTGACGAATTTTAAAGTATTGAAGGTGCTACAGCTCATTTCACTGCACGCAGGTGTATATGCGTTTGGCAGCTGTTTAGGTTTAATCGAGTGTTTTTATCAGTATGTGTTTACTTGTATATATAGTTTGGATACGTTTGCATAAGTATACTTATAGTCGAAAAGTAAGACTAATCGCACAAAGGGGATATTCAAGAACGGTTTCGCTTTCAACAGACCGTTGTGCTCCGAATTTGGGTCAGTACGGAACATTTAAAATGCTAAGATGTATCCAAAAGGAAGCAGAAAAGTGAATACTAGTACGTCTAAGCAATCGAAAAGAAAATTTCAAGGCAATTAGTTCTCCAATAAAAAAGGCGCTACAATAGAAAATAGTGCCAAAGCAAGAAAATAATCTACTGCGAGCAGTGAAAATATTTTTTATAATCCAACACATTGTTATAGGATAATGGAATTTTCAACTTTTTTTGGCGCGATCGCGGAGTTGCTTATTTGCAAAGAGTAAATAGGAGAATAGTATTCGTAATGAGGCTTTTAGACGACGTTAGAGAAGGCGTAAACATGTTTTGACAAGGAATGTAGAAATGTATAATATCTTAATGTGCAACACATTCACACCGCGGCGAATTTAGTGTTTGATATCATAAGCAAAAAAGCTGTGAACGAAGAACAAGAAGAAACGCGGCTTCTCTTCGCTATATAGAGTAATAACGCTTATATGCTATTACACTGGCAAGGTGTAATAACGTACCATGAAGGATTTGTTTCATTGAAGAATATCTTGGATGGTACGAAGTGCGCGAAAGCGAGCGCGCTGTAAATCATCCGCAGGCAGGTAAAATGGAGATAGATGACATTAAAGAAATATTGTCGAGATCCAAAGAGAACTTCTAAGTCAAGTGCGGTAATTATATTGTAGAAGGAGATTCCAAAACATACAAGGCTATTTTAAATTTGGATCCATACGGTAACGAGTTTCCGGTAGAAAGAATTCATTGGGCATCTTGACAAACGAATGGGTACGCAGCTCCAAAAATTCTTAAACAATAAAAACTTGGTGGAAAAGGAAAATTGATTTATGTTCTCATAAAAGAACTATGGTTTAGCAATAAGAAAAAATATTAATTCTTTCGATGAAATGACAAAAGCTATAATGGCAACTTATTATAATTTGTGCACCAAAAAAAAAGCCGAAGCATGAAAATTGTCCGAAAAGAGCTGACAGCTGGTGTAAGTGGCACGTCGCTAAAATCGCAGGCCAAGAGAAGAGTTCGAAGAGAGGAGAGAAGAGATTGCTATAGAGGTGTTGGGCGGACACTCTCAAAATGCCAACGAGATTTTCAACTCTACCATTTGGCGTCTAGCTCCAAAACACCTACATGCTGGAATAAACATCATCGAGATTGCCGACCTTATAACTGCTCGTGTTTTTAATGAAAGGTATTATGCAATGTTCAAGATGATTGATATATTGAACTTGGACAGCAATGTAAATTTCTTGCTGATGTTTATGATGCCAACCGGGTGAGCGACACTTTAGTGTCGCATCCTAAGCATCACTAAAAAGGCTCGAACGGTACGCAGACTGAACGAGTTCTACGAGGATGCAGTGGGTTTGCTATATGGGCCTATAAAAGCAAATTAGCGAAAAACAGATGTAAGTTTCTAAAAATTATAATTTTTTGATACCCAAATCTTAAAACACGAATTTATCAAACTCTTTTTTTAAATTGGTGGGCATGATAACTCAAAAACTATTCGTTCAATCGAATTGTCTTTGTACATACATTAAGATAAATGAATTTCCTGTTCGGTAAACCTACATTTTGTATGATATAATTAATTTAAACAATTGTTATTGTATAAATGAAACGAACATTTTTCGTCAAAATCACATTCTGTTATTAAAGTCCCTCCATTTCCTCAATTTTGTACTTTTTCCTCTCTTTTTGGTGCACGATTCCAAGTTCTCCACGGTTAAGATGTACACCGTCCAGAGTCTACACGGAAAAGTATACACAATCCAGATCCTACACGCGACAGTATACACATTTCAAAGTGTACACGAGAACGCGTCCGAATCCTACACCGTTAAACTGTACACCGTCCGAATCCTACACCGTCCGGATTATACACTAGAAGTATAATTATATAAGATATATAATATATATCCCTAATTTGTACACCTAATATTGCAATTATTTTAAATAGCAAAATATTTGTACATAAAATGTAGAATAAAATACCCTAAAAGTATCAAAAAGATTCGTTGATTTGTTTCTTCAACAAAAATTTCCGAAACTCACTTTACTTTTTAGTTTTTGTACTAAACCCTTACCCTGAACACGTCGCCAACAAAATGTCCACCGCTGCATGACAGCGCGCTGGTATTACCATGGTGATAACGTTGTAATTTGACAAATATTTCACCAAGAGGTGGGAACTGGTATAGGCGAATTAGGAACACGATTTTCAACACCATCTAGCGGTCGGAAGAAGAAACTTCTTAGCAATAAATAATGTATTGGTTATACAATTCAAAATCTGAATTGACAAGCTTTGTTGTCAGCAGTTGTCAGTTGATGTTACGAGATCTTGATAAGATTCAATGTTTCGATAACACCGATTTGAGGTTATCCAGTATTGTAATATAAATAACTCCAAATAACGTAAATTTACTTCAATTAACAAAAAACAACCAGAATTTAGTGTCTCGTGCATGAGAAAAAATGCGCTCTATAAAACACGTTTGTGAAGGTTCCTTTGTGACAACTCACAATTGACATTTCCATTAATAGTTTTTATTAATGGCATATATTAAGACAGCAATAAAAGCATTTAATAAAATTATGTTTCTGTCTTTAAATTTTAATAACTATTTTGTTGAACCAGAAAAAATATTTAAAATTTTTTTTTAAATAAAATAATATTAAAATGATATTAATAAATTAAATTTGTATTAAAATCATAGGAATGTCGCTGTGAAATGTTTGTAAAATTTTAGCGCCATCGCCGGTGGTGGTATCGCTACGAAATCATGTTACGTCGAAAATTACGTTCAGATGTCGTTTTACGCGAGTTAAACGTTGTGATATTAAAATGATATTGTTTTTCAAAGTACGGTTGACTGGATATATATGGTAACAATTTCTAGTGAATGTGGTAAAAATTTATCATTTTCTCTCTTTCTCATAAATGTCATCAAGAGCCACAAAGTGGCGCGGCTAAGTGCTGCTTCTAAATTGTTTATTCTTCGTGAATACCTTGAAGAATAATGAAAAAATAGATTTATAACAAAAAATGTAATATATTAAAATTAATGTTAATGAATGAATTTTCATATATTTGAATTACGTACAAGATTGTAAAACAATATTCGAGTCGTCGCCTAAAATAAAAATATTTTCAGCTTTCCAGATTTATCCGATTTCCTAGTTGAAAGCAAGAAATGTAGTCCCAAGGTCCGAAAAAAACGTAAGCTTTTTGTTGTTAATAACGAAGAAGTTGTAGACTTGTCACCAAACGCCTAAAGTGCTATAATTGCAGATGATTGAAGTAATTCATCCTTTCAACAGTTCACAAATTTCATGAATGTGTACGTATGATTAATTTATACGAGTACCATAATATCGATAAAGAAGTAGGATTTTAGTAGTATACAAAATTTATGTTTTTTTAAAGTTTCGTAAATATTCTTTTGAATTTTTGTAGTTAAATTCTTTCGGTTTTTTCATGAATAAAAATCAACAATTGTTATCAGAAAACATGAATTTAAATGTTATATGGTCGTTTCATAGAGACATTCATACATTTTGTGATTAATGTCTACCAAATTCAAATAAAGTAATTTGTTGCACTAATGAATGCTCTATTTATTGCTTGTAAATTATTACTTATTATCCCTGCTAGATGCCACATCGACATACGAATTTATGCTCAGAACCGTAATGGGGCTTCGGCGGACATGGCACCTAATGCTAATTGGTTTCCCTTAGTCACTCCTTTTCCCGAAGTTAGTAACATCTGTTTATTTATAAACAAGAGCGAATTTACACACTTGCTTGCGGCGCTCTATTCCCTTTTAAAGAATACATGTTTCCTGTCGGTTTTTTTTTTTTTTTTTTTATT
>JABFOW010000659.1:0-10901 GCA_022817725.1 Archaeoteleia sp. ZL-2020 | reverse complement strand
GTGCATTCCCCTCGACTGCGTTAGCCCCTTTCAGACTCTCACTCACGC
The DNA here is from genome assembly GCA_022817725.1 of Archaeoteleia sp. ZL-2020. Classification (NCBI taxonomy): domain Eukaryota; kingdom Metazoa; phylum Arthropoda; class Insecta; order Hymenoptera; family Scelionidae; genus Archaeoteleia; species Archaeoteleia sp. ZL-2020. Next base: position 10,853 of record JABFOW010000659.1, on the reverse strand, counting down.
CCGCATAACATAGAGCATAGCTATACGGTTGTACGTAAAACGACCACCCACCAAGGACGTCATCGTTTCTCAAGGAACCCGGCACTTTTGACGACGTGCACGGAAAAGAATTTTTGTTTCCAATGTTTCAATGTATTCAAAGTAAATTTGCATAAATAGTATTACATTGTTATTAAAATTTACTTCTTATTATGTATATTAGGTACAAATATATTAAAATTTGTTTACAATATTTCATAAACAAAATTAAAAATAATATTAAGTTTAATTAAAATAGATTTAACCTAACAATTTTGGTGAATTTTGTTCAATGTTTTAATATATTTAGTATAAATTTGCAAAATGTATTGCTTATTATTTTGTATATTAAATGCATAAATAAATTAAAATTTATAATAATTTGTAAGGAATTTTAAGAAAAACAAATGTTGGATTAGATAAATATAAATATAATAATTTTAAATAAATAAATATAAATATATATTATTAAATAAATATAAATATAATATTTATTTAATATTTGAATTACTAAAGTAGTGAGATATATATTACAATATTTGATCATGTTTACAAAGAGGCTATACATAAATGATGTGATGTTTGTGGGAGAACGGCTTAAGCTGAAAGATATGTTGTGACATTATGGAGGAAGGTGTCAAATGTTATTGAAATAAATGTGACACCTTTATGAATGAATGTTAAATATATAATAACAAAAAATACCGTAGTTTTTGAGAGCATTATTCAAATATAATTAGATAAAATTTAATTAAATTTTGTTTAAAGATTTTTTGTTTATAAATAAGTCATATAATTGAAAACAGGCGTTAATCGTGTTACAATGAAAATGAGCAATAAATCAAAGGTCAATTTAAATGGTTGATTGTACTAAATATAATGAAAATATAATTTCACTTTCATTAAGTCAATCCGATATTAATTAATGACATCATTATAAGATTGAAATACTTTAAAATGTTTACATTTTATAGGAAACATATTTTAAGTTTATTTTTCATAATTATAATTAGGCATTCTATAACAATATGTATCACATTTAACTTAGACTTTAAATTCTATTGGTATTACATTCGAACTTTATCGACTATAATTTCACATGTTGTAATTGCTTTATCTGTTGCAATAGATTTCATTTCAAGCAATACAAAGAACCATTTTCCTTTTTAATTCGCTCATATAATTATCAAGATTGAGATTGTATAATTATGTATTTCAATTCGTGTATAAGAGAACGAATAATTGAATATTAAGCCGTATTAAATAATAATGTTACTAGAAAATAATACATATTCATATTGATATAATTGCATTACTTTTGACATTTTTAAGCTATTTCAAATTTCGTGAAATCTTATTTTCTTATACATATATATTGCAAATTAAGATACATTTATTATGAAAATTTCTTCATATAGTTATTATTTTAAAAAAATCTGCCATCATTAGGAATTGTTTTGAGATCTCCTACCTTCGAAAATCACCTTAACTACTAGACTATATGGAAAATTCTTGTTCACACAACTATAGAAATATATTAAGTGACATTTCTTATCTATTTTAAACGATTATTTTCAAAAATAAACATCGAGTATTGTAACATATAACGAGTTTAAACAATTACCTGGACCAACAAAATTTGTTGGTTTAATAAAAAAATCGTTAAATGTTTTTATTAAAACGACCAGATTATTGCTGTATCTCAGAAAAAAACAACTTGGTGAAATTAACAAAAATTTTTAGTTGATTAAACAAAGTATTTCCTTAGCCGTAAACTAAATTTGTTAAAAATGATGAAAACAAAATAATTGTGTTTATTTGACAAAACTTGTACATTACAGTAAACGTACAACAAACGTAACCATCCGGTATATGGTTGGCGCCAGAATAATCCGTCCCTGTTGGTCCCATACGGCTCGCCAGCATGGAACAAGCCGTCGCTGTACCTCCTTGGGCCAGTGGAAGCGATTACTCGTGCGAGTACGATCGTTTCACGGTTTCGTGTCGCGTCTCGCGGTAGATGCCGCATGATCTTCACCGTGCTAAGACGCGCGAAACATCACGCGTTCGAATTGACAGGCGGTCATGATCGAATGATGACAAAAAGTCCACGATTCTCGCGCGATACGTCAGTGCTTCGACGACCTGCCACCGATATCGACATCCCAGTGACAAATCGACGCGCGATCTGCCAAAGTGACATTACAGTAAACTCTCATTTATTTGACACTAAATTTCCCAAAAAAACAGAATTCCTTTCTTTTTAATACTCCAAAGAAATTAATTTCGATTTAAATAAACAAGATTGTCTACTGTATTAGTGGAAATTAAAGAAAAAAAATTAGTGAAGAATGAATCGTTGCGGTCAACTTTGACAGATTGTAACTGTCACGGTTATGATTTTTTCACGGAAGTTCTAAGGAAAGGTGGACTTAATCTGATGATCGAAGAAGGGTGTCTCGTGTTCGGTGTGGCGTGAAAACCGGAAGTCATCTGTGTTTACGGAAGTTCGTCGGTGCATTGGAAAACGAGGCAGCGTGCCATTACCGTGCGGCATCCATTTCGCGAGGGGAAGCACTCTCGAAGATGGTTCACATGAGTTACGCGCAGTGGGCGTGCTTGCCCAGCACTTACCGAAACAAGGTTCGTACACGGTGTTGTCTCAGGTCGTAAGATATGTTTGCGGCGTGCTTCGAGCATTTTGGTATGAGTATACCAACAACCGAAAGCAGATTCACATTTTGAATTTGTTTTAATCGGGTTCCTTTTGTGTTACGTAATAAACCTCATTCAACATCCTACAAGTTAATTTCCCAGCGAACGAAAATCCATAGACTATTCCATTATCGACACAAGTGACGATGAACGAAATGAATCTTACTGTTTTATTCGATTTTGTAGTATTTTTTTTGTATATAATTCTAACAATAAACATTTTAACAATTAAAACAGTAAAACTCAGTTTAATCCAGCCGATAGAATTCCCGTTAAAAACCCTGATAGATCCCGAAACACAGTTTACATCACAAGATTATATTACAGTGTGAAAAGGGATGAGATGATGTCACAACCGATGCTACGTATATCGCAACCGATGCTACATACATCGCAACCGATGCTACATGCATCGGAACCGATGTTATGTATATCGCAACCGATGCTACGTATATCGCTACCAATGCTACATGCATCGCAATCGATGTTACACGCATCGCAACCATTGTTATGTATATCGCAACCGATGCTATATACATTGCAACCGATGCACATCGTAAAAAAACTTGGCTTTGCGAGATGATATCGTAGTTAGTACAATGTCATCGTATGTGGTTGCGATATACGGTGTTTAGAATATCGGTTGTGCGATATTTTCTCAGTGTAACGCCGCGAGTTGGGTACATTTTACATAATGAAATGACTGCATTTCCATGAAAGAAGTAAGAAAAGTTGAAGGGTCACTGCGCGCGTGACATTTCAAATGGAAAAGAAATGATTGGAATGACTTTAGTATTTACATGCGCGCTGCTTTCGCAACTTAGACATGTTTTATGAATATCTTGGGTATGAGCAATGCCGGGAAAATATGATTATATAGGGGAGAGTGATGCATAGTGAAAGAGTACACAAAAGTGGAACAAACAACGTCACTGTTTAAAAGGATGTCATTTTGCTTAATGTTAATAGACTAAAAAACAATTTTGTTGAACAATGATCAATCGAGATTGATCACACTTTAATCTGAAATAAAAATTTGGTTATGCAAATCAGAAATAGAATAAACTTGACTTCATTATTTTTTTTTTATGATAAATTAAAATTTTCAAATTATGTCATTTACGCAAAACATTTTAAAACATTTTTAAAATCACTGATATAAAAACGTACAAAAATAGTACAGATTATTTTAAATATTTGTAAACAATTATATCAATCTGTATACATTTTTTATAATCATTATATTTAAATTTTTAAAAAATGTTTCTAATATATAATATCACTGTGTATATCTAAAGTTCTTTATATCTTATTACACATGTAATATATATGTCGATAAATGTATGAAACTCATACATAGACAAATGTGTATCTCTAATATTATTTATATTGAAAATATTTATATAACTCGTATTAAATAATGGTTGGATCTAAAGACATGTTTATAAAATGTATACTGCTTTCCCTTTTATTCATAATAATGAATTTAATCAACCGAACTGATAAGCGAAAGAAAGTGTAATTTACAACGACCACGCTTAATGATGATTAGGACACACCCGTGTTTCTTATATATGATACTTTAACCATCGATTATTATCAGATGAAAACAATATAATGATAACCCTTTACTGATAGTAGGAAACAGGAATTATACATTAAGAATAGTATTTAAGTAAAACTATTACAAAGTACCTGAATATACAATGTAATTATTTATTTATTGAATCTTTCTTTTTAATCTAATTAAAGTATCAATTGCACTGTGAAATATTTAAATATGTATTAATGTTGTTTATGTATATCTATACATATATATTTGTATCTATATTATTGACAAAGTTATTAAGTAATTAATAGCATGAACATTCCTGATTCATTAAGAAATTAGAACTTAATTCAGCCAATTAATATTAATTTGAGCAATTTACTATACTATTTTGTTACAAATATTTCATTATAAATAAATTCGATATTATATGGTTGCTCTCAAATATTATTTTACTTTTTCGTTAACTTTCGTTGAATTGAAAAAAAAATATTTGTTTACTCATCACATGACATATTGCATATTTTTTAATGAAAAATGTTGTGTTGAGCAAACTGAAGGATTAATTTTAAAAATCTGGAACGGTGTACTTTTAAAATATTCATAGAGATGCGCCATCAATGTTTTGCATAATCTTCTTATCAGTTCTATTTAGATTTATTAAAATTAAAATTAATATTTTATTGTTTATAGCTTGAATATAAAACGTATTTCTAATGTTTATTGGTGCATATAAAACATATTAAATTCAATTTCATGTTGCTTATAATGCTAAAATAATTTAAAGAAAGTTCTTATCATAAAATATATACATAAATTATCAAAGGAATTACACATCATTAACAAAAATAGAAAATCCTAACGTTTCCAGCATTTATTATTCGCCAATTCATCCTAAGGAATTTTATATTTAATCATCGTTTTTAATAATAAATAATACTTAATCATTTTAAATATTGTTTTATCTTACGAGAGAAATATTGCGAGCTTCGTAATTGCACTAATAATTTTATGGTAAGTAAATTGTTATTCGAACAAGCATTTGAAATATAACTAACGTTTAAATGTTGAAATGTTAGCATTCTTGGAATTTTACAAAAAGAAATGGTAAACACACATTACTTATGTGGACAAAATGAAATAGTATTATACGGACAGTGGTTTTTTTGCTGAATATGTAATAACATATAATTTGCGTTACAACATGAGTTTTTTACACTTATCCTGCGAGAACCTTGCTTTAGCAACTTAAGTTTTGCAACAAGGTAGCAGACCTAATTGCTTAAGTGCATTCTCAAAATAAATGAAACCATTTTTCTTAAACTTTTACATTTTTTACATTCTTAGACAATATAAATAAAGTATATATTTTGTATTTGTCACACTTATGTTACCCAACTCATTTCCAATTTAGTTAACGGGAAAATTTAAAAAAATAAGCGATTAAAGAGATGATTATATTATAGATTCCATTAAGATATACATATATCTATAAATTCGTGTCTAATATATTATTTAATAATTCTACTAATATCATAATTACTATTTATTATAATTAAGTAAATCAAAATTAAAATACCGAATGTCATTTACAGCAATATGTACAAATGATACTTATAAGTTACACAATAGTCTGTAGTAACAAGTGATTACCAGTGACTAGGGTAATTATTATGTAATTTTTCAATTTCTATATCTTACTGGTTACTTAAGGTTCCGGGAATGCGTCGTACAATCTTGAATCACAATAGTTGAAAGTATGGGGCGCATGGAGAAATTCACTCAATCAGATACGTTACTTAATGCAGGGCAATTAAAGAGGTTATCGCACGTAGGGCCGTATATTTATGGCGCAAACATAATTTTAATGCCGCACTAATGTGTTAATGATATTAATCATTCTAAATCTTAATAAAAGCATGCACCTTTTATGTAAATTATATTAATATCCATTTATAAAAATTAATTACAATCATTTTTACAATTATATATATTATTTTTATAAAATTGTATAGATTACTATTTAGCCACTGGCAGATTTTAATACGAATTTCAAACCCACGTAAGGTATATAAAAATAAGTAATAAAATTTAATACTATGCTTTATTTTTAATTTTGTTTACTACAATAATTTTTAATGTATGAAAATATTAAGTAAATGCATTTGTATATATTTTATATTCGCATACATTGCATGTATAAAAGTATGAAACATTCATAACTATGTTTATTGAAAGTATAATAAGATAATTTGCAAAAATACTGCATGACGCAAGAAGCATTATGAAAATAACACAAGTATGCAAAGTAGTAAAAAAGTAATTTTTGATATCGAAGTAAGAAAATTGTAAAACTTTTGTATGTTATCGTAATTAAGTATTTAAGAAAACTTATATTGGACCAGATATATTAAATTTCGAATTTTTCATGCTAGATTCATAATCAGCGACACAAAAACACGTTGTGTATCCAATTTTATAAAAAAGAACGAGATTTCATTTTTTGGTCCGCCACATTGGATCCGCCATTTTGAATTTTTATAATAGTGATATCATGTTAGTATTCAGCGAACCAGAAACTCCCTATGTATCAATTTTGATTAAAATATAACAGAATTATATTTTTTGGTCCGCCACATTGGATTCGCCATTTTGAATTTGCCATTTTGAATTTGCCATTTCGGGTTTGCTGTTTAGAACTAAAAACGTTACACAGATTCATAATCAGCGGTTTCATAAACACTTTAAGCATCCAAATCTTATATCCGAATCGTTGGCCACGAAAAAAAGTGAAACTTGATACAAAGAAATGAATGTTAGTGTGACATGAAAAATCCTAGTACTCCGACAGGCGCGCACGTTTGGATTTTTCTGTTTGATTATCACGGCTTCGTTTCGCGATTCTCGATCTAATTTCACTCTGGTAAGGTCAATGCAACGATCCGTGTAGAGTAATCGGATCGGCCTGCAGCGACGATCGCCGACTAAGCACATACACGTATATCCCGCATCTCGTTTGCGCATCGGACAAGATTGATATTTGAGATATTAATGCGCGCCTTCCATTGCCTACTGAAGTCGCGCCGGCTTTCGAAAAGTGCGGCATGGACGCACTTCGGACGAGCATGAGGAAGGTCATTATGAAGGGAACGATAGCGTTCGCAATCCGACAAATAACGCATGTATGTCATGCAACGCAAGCATCGTCGAGAATGACTTCACTATATCTGAAAGAAACGTATTATGTAGAATCAATTAGGGATAATGTATCAAGAAAAAATTAAAACTAAAAAGGAATCAAAGTTTTTATTTTCAATAATGTAATTATTCTGTACAAATATAATATACTTATAACTTATTTATGAACAATAAATTGTTTACATCTAACACAATTTCACATTTAAATAAGCGCGCCAAAACAGTTACGCTTGCGCAGACAGCCCTTTCACTTTTGCTCGCCATCCCGCGTTTTTAAGATCTAAAGATGGCAGAACGTGAAGAAACATTGTTATTTCATATGCGAATTTAAATCCAAAAAATATAAAGACCTGCATGTAAATTGTTAAACATAAAGTATGAAGTAACAACAATAAAGTATTTAGATAAACTATTACAGTATCGTAGACTGAAATGACATAATTCTAAACAAAGTATACTCAGTTTCATTAACACGTTATCCACGAGGTGGAGGTTGTATTATCAGCTGTGTTCACAAATGCCGAGTAATGTATATGAATCAATGATTAATAATTTAATGTCAAACTATCTTCTGATTCAAAAATTATATATGCCTTATAGAATCAGTATACATTAAAGCTTCGTCATGATTACAAATGACATATTCAATATTATTATTTGCGTAATTTGAAATACCATACATATCTTAGATTTCAATTAAAGAATTTAACAAAAAGCTTGGAATGTTTTGTTGGTATAAAATTGGTTAAATATTCATAAGTATTATGAAACTTTTTAATACATGATTATAATAAAATCATCCATTAACTGAAGAATACAATGCTTACATTTTATTGCATTTTTTTATTCTTTAATATAATATTGAAACTTGTCAAAGAATTTTGCAAAAAATTTAAATAACTTAAATTACGTCAACGTTATTTTATAATTTAATGTTAATTCTAAATTCAAGAATATTATAAGATCACAGAATATTATTACATATATTATTACATATTTAATAGTACATTTAACTACAAAAATATTCGAAAAATATTTAATAATCACATGGTTGATTTTACTTTTTTAATTTTTCTGCTGTAATTCTACTACATTTATTACGACATGTCATGGCGAAAAATGTTAATTGTCGCTGTCAGAATTTATTGATCATATATTTCAATTATTGCAATAATCAATGCACCATTTGATTCTACAAAATTATGTAACAGTAAAAACAAATAATTATTCCAGTAATATAATCAACTTCTGGTTTATGAATTAATTCAGTACTTTGTAAGAAACATTTTTACACCCTTCTATGGTGCTTCAAACATTTTTGTTTAAGTCAAGACTTTAAAAGAATTTTAACGCAAACTCTTTTATTTATCAGCATTATAAACTTCACCATAGAAGGATATAACAGAAACTACACAATTTACGTTTTGATAGATATTTTCCGAAGTTATTACCAACTGTTTCGCGCTAAACTAGACGCAAAAATGTATTCACGTTAGAAACAAAATTGCATATTTTGTGGCAGCAACTTTCAAACCTATGCATATTACGTTAATGCATTGGTTTCATAAAATACGTAATAAGAAAATGTATTATATAATAATACGATAAATAATAATATTACTTTAATAATAGATAATTTTATTAGATAAGATTTCAGCTAATTCAATCATATGTCGAGTATTGATAAAAACTTGTGTCTCATCAATTAGTCATCGATACGACTACGTTCCACATTTATTATCTCAACTTTTACATTTTATTTAGTTAACTTGTTATTGTGTGTTCAATTTTTACGCGCACCCCCGTCGTAGTAGATTTTATCCTGTTATCATTTCAAAATATAATTACTTATTTCTGGAAAAAGATTATATTCGCACAATTTTGCAATGCGTCTTAATCAACTATATTCAACTGTAATAACATTATAAATTTTAGTTTAAATAATTTCGAGTTGCTTATTACTAATTTATGTACAAAATTGAAACAAGTTGCCCCGAGAATTACAAGACGTAATGTTCGCAATTAGAATTTTACTTCCGGAAGAGCAAAGAAAAATGAATAATTAGAACGTAGCAGCTCAATCATTAGCATTTTAAAGCGAAAGCTGTGGAATGGCTCGAGAAAGTGTAGAAAATAGCACCTACATGTATTGTAACAATAAGCATAACGTATCTGATAAATAGTACACATCGACACGCTTGCATATATCAATAAATTATTTATTTTACGATACATCTTTTAATTAGCACATATAAAGATAATGCATCCGCAAATTAATTTATCTTAATTTTATTTCATAAAATACGATATTTTGTATTTTGTAGTTTTAAACTATAATTCACAATCTTTAATTTCGAATTGATTGTTGCAATTCTGAATTTCTTTGCATGATTTTAAATTCCAATGTTCCAATAGCTCTGCTATATAAATTCACAGAATTAAATCGAATAGAATATCTATGAAATGTTCTGTACATTTTATTTATTTATAATTAATTTATACGATTATCGATAAATATTCTGTATTTATATAAACTGTCATAAAATTACTTGCTACTCCAAAACCAAAGGAGTAAAACAAATTAAAACATACTGAAATATAAAAATTAAATTAAATGAAAACAAAATTGTAATTCAATAATAAGAAATAGGTAAATACATTATGTTTACAAATCCTTGATGAATACAAAATATGAGCAGCAGTCCCATTTAGATCATAGTTATATTCAGAAAACAGTTAGGTCGATTTAAACAAATTATTTTTATTAACATTTAGTTAATCAATATTGTTAAATCTACAAAACGATTAGTTAGTCCATAAAATATTTTGTTGACTTAACAAAAATTGTCCGAGAGTAGTTTCAATTGAAAATAATTTGAAAATGTTGGTATTCTTGTCAATTCTAATTTTTGTACAGGATTACATATGTACGCTCTACGCATCTTTGCTTACAGACCATCTTGCTCGGCGACAGTGGAGTTGGAAAAACGTCGTTGCTGGTACAATTCGACACCAAAAAGTTCCAGCCCGCAAACTTTGCTGCCACGGTCGGCATCGGTTTTACGGTAATGTGTCACAAAGCTTTCACTAGTTTTCGAAGTATCTCGCTGTCGGTGCTTTTGGCGGCTACGACACCGAGGTGCATATATTGTTCTATCGTTTCGCCCGCGACGTTGTGCTTTGACGCTCCATTCTGACGGACCAAATGCGTCCCCCAAAACGGAGTTAAAACACGAGAAAACTCATTGCTTTATTGATCAACTTCGCAATTTGTCCCGGACCAATTCTTCGATTTTGTTGAAATGAGACCAGTAATGGAACAACTTTATAAATAAACAAATTGTATAGGAATTGCTTTTTTAATTGCGAAATA
>JABFOW010000658.1:0-10906 GCA_022817725.1 Archaeoteleia sp. ZL-2020 | reverse complement strand
CACGACCACGTTCCTATGCCAGTATGAAGTTTGTAGTGAGTTATAAGTGCCGCTTTGCTGTTATATATTCTGTCACATACGTCGCATTTATGCACCTTTTTAGGGCGAGCCATTGTTTAGTTTGGTCTTGTGATATCGAGATGCTCTATTAATTACGTCTATCAGTTAATTTATTGTGCTGCTTATTATCACACTACTTTTTTCTAAAATAAAACGAACAAACTTACTAATTTTGTTAATCAGATATGTGTTAATCAGAATCTTATCAAATCATATAAAAATAAAAACTTACCGCCACGTGGTCGTTAAAATGCTCGTAAACATTAATAATTCACTGCGTAATCCTTAACACAAAAATAACATTATTCGTTTAGAAGAGACGATTTTCTTTCTCAGAAAAAAATAGATTAACAAAACTTTTTAATAACTATATACCTCACTGAGAAAACTATCTTGTAAGGCTAACAACGTATCTTTTTAGACTAACAAATTCATACGTAAAATCTTACGACATTAATTTGTAATGGTTTACAATTGATGTGGTAAAATGGATACGAAATATTTCGTAAAGAGACAATTGTAAAAAAATATTTCGCAATTACTCATACAGAATGCAATAATTTTTTGAATCAAATGTGCAATGAATTTAGCATTGTAAAGATAATTTTAAGCAATTATTATTATGTATCAATAAATAATTGAATTTAAATAAATTGTGTACATATATAACTATATTAATTTCATATATGATATTCATTGATTTATTGACTTACGTCAAATTTATTATTACCTTAGTATTATATGACCAGCCTCGACAGTTGCAGTGTTATCACTTGTTTACATGCCGGCAGTGCTGGCAGGAGACGACCTTGCCCTACGGCGCATGCGCAGAAAATTTCTACGAAATAATTCGGAAGTCCCGTCAAGTTTACAATATATTTCGCAGGTACGATATATATTGTTAGCCTAACAAAATTAACCGTAATTTTTACGAAATCAAACTTTTATGACCCATTTCGTGCAAAATGGTTTTTTCAGTGTATATGAATGTACATCAATGATTCGCTACTTTATAATTTAATGTATGAAATTGTGTCTAGCAATGAAACAACTAATGCTCATTGCTGCGATGCTCTTAGGCTTAGAATTTTAGATAATTTCAGACAATTTATATAGTTACTTATCTTCATTGAGCGAAAAAGTATAGGTAATGTAATATTATAATTGGCCAACATTTTTATGGAAAATTCAAATGATTGAAAAGGCAATAATAACTCGCGTAGAAAAATAGAATGGGTAAAGGATTTCTAAAGCCTAACACAAAGTTTCTGAAATTTGATTCCTTATGATAGTGAACACTTACTTATTCATACTATTTTTTTTCATTCGCAAAATTTAAATTTTGTCTTTTCTTAATGTTTAATACGAAATAAACCATTATTTCAAAGCTTTTGACAATATTTAAAAAGACGGAAATAAGTTTCAATATGTTTGAATTTACTAATAAGAATATAATTGCGGTCATACACGCAAAAACAATGTGTATGTATCACCTTTCAAACTTTTCAAACTTTCATAAACACAGTTAATATTGTAAATATTTACTAGTTATATGATAGTATTGAGGGACACACATTGACATAGGTAATAATAAAAGAAAAAATTGTATGAAAGAGTCATCATTTAAATGTAAAAAGTATATGATGATATAAATATAAGACGGAAATAAATTAAATCAATAAATAATTAAAATTCAATAATTTACAAAATTCAATAAAATTAAAATAAATAAATAAACGTTTCGGCACTTTAAAATGTTTGTGCCCTCTTCAGTATTTAGGCAATAAGCAGAATGTAAAGAAATTGAACAATTTATTAAAATTCATTTAATCAATACACTGAGAGAAAAAATATAGTTATGGTAACAATAAGACTTCACAATATTTTTATATATTTTTATAATACTATAATTTATTATTATCTTAGCAATAATTTGTATGTAATCGTAACTATACAAATATTGTCAAGTCTTATGGTTGCCGTAACAATATTTTTCTCTCAGTGTACATATATGAGAAACCTATAATAAGATACTAACTACAAAATATCTTCTGTTCGTATGACTTCGTCATATATAACATTATGACTCTTGGTACACGGAGAAAAATACTTTGTTAAAAATTACCATACTTTCTGGTAATCGCGGGATAAATCACGAAATTCTGCTGAAGTACTTTACGTTTAGAGAAATATTTCAATAAAGTATGGTACAAATTATTATAATCCTACTAATCTTTACCATACTTTATTGGAATATTTCTCTAAACGTAAAGTACTTCAGAAGACTTTCGTGATTTATCCCGCAATTACCAAAAAGTATGGTACTTTTCAACAAATTATTTTTGTCCGTGTATCAGTCTTAAAATTGATGGCATTGGTTTGTTTTCCTTTTTTATTACTGTATGACGAACACTCTAAAAAATAATACTCTGTAATGAAGAATATGGTTCTCTTGGTAGAATTCTATTTGTATAAAGTAGAATCAGTATAATACAATCTAAATTTCAGTTTCTGTTAAAAAAGTACAATTTTAACACAAGAATATTTTCTACTGAAGAGAAAAAGTAATCTGATTCTTTCAACCTGATTGTCAGTTTGAATTAAAAACATTATTGTCGATCTCACTTCGATATATTGTATCTACGCATGCGCGAAAAATTTCGTGTTGTGTACGATATCTGTGACAGTTCCAGGGGGTATCGACTCTCATACAAAAATGGAGGCGAAGTTTAGTTCAATTTCAGAGGCTAACCCTGCGTGGTGGCGCTAGTGTTGATGCATGTCGTCATGACAGTACATTAATTGTGTGTTTGTGCATGTCATAAAAACATAAAATTTTCAATCGTAATCGAATTTTTTTATATCTTTTCTATAGTAATATATTATAGAAAAATATTGGGTGAAATATTACTTTCTTATTTCGTCAAATATAAATAGCTTTATGTGAAATTTAAATATTCTGATCGTAAGATAATTTAATAGGAGAAGATTTTCCTTTTCTCTGAACCGGACATCCTTTCATAAAAATATTGAATGGGTTTTCGATTTAGCAGAACCGGATTCCGGTTATGTCAAACACGCAGTTTTAAGAGTGCAACTTCTTCATGGCTATTCTGTAGGGCCTTCCCCGGGGGTTCTCGTCCACCTTCCTGCAGAGGTCCCTCCAGCACCTACATTTCGCCCCCTTTATATTTTTATTGAGTTCTAGTCTGGCCTCGTGGTATAACTTCCTGTGTTCCGCATCCTCTATGCCGCCCCTACCAATCTGGTAGCGACGCTTAGTAGCAAGGCACTCCTTCCTTAGTTGGGCAATACCAGCGTTACACCAGTACACTGGCCTTCTGGTTATTCCACTATGTGCGCGTGTTATTGCCATGTCGCAGGCATCTGACATAGACGTCCTCAGCAGGTCTGCCTGTTCATCCGGGCTCCCCCGGAGCCTGGTCCAGGACATGGCCGCTACAAGTAGCGCCTCATCTATCTCCGAGGTCTTCCAACGCCATCTTTTCGTGGTTGACACTTCTGCGCAAGCAGAAGGACCTTTTAAAACTATTTCGACATGTACCGCCTGATGGCCACTGTATGTGAAATCCTCCCGCAGGGACCATTCACACCGGGCCGACAGAGCAGTGCTAACGAAAGTCACGTCTATGACGGACCCGGTGAGACCCCTACGGAATGTGTAAGCATATACCACGTTGGCAGGAACCAGATCCAGTAACGACATGCTCTCCAACAGCGCCCGACCACGCTTGTCCGATCGCGTGCTGCCGAGGCCGTGTATTTCGCATTGAAGTCCCCGCCCACTATGACGGGAAGCCTCGAGTTTCGGGCGCTACAATCGAGAAACTCCAAAAACTGGGCGTAAGGATTTCCTGAGCCTGAACAAATTGTTAAACCGAAAACGTCCAAACAGTGCCAAAAATACAATGCCTAATCGGTTTCAGAAGATGATTAAGGACGGCTATGGTTATTGTTTAATTTATATTTCATTTGTTGTTAAAATAGTACACCGTTTATTATTTCAACATTTCAGCTTCAGCACTATCTGAAATTATAAATAAAACCGCATTTACCTCACGTCATTTGCACATATGCAACATTTCAGAACTCTGATATTTAAAACATTATAAGCAGGAATTTTTCATTTTTCTCCAAACATATGCTTTGATATGTATTCGAATATATTTGTATTTGTTAAGATGTCATACAGTTAAGGATTAGCTACGTTACTCTTTTGAAAGATATTATCTAACTACATATTTTATATAGATGTCGGGAGAGGAGTATGATAGTGAAATGGATTATTCGGACTCTGATTGCGGCGATACGGGATACGAGGATTATTACAGTGTGCAACCATGGGGTAGTGAAGTAGACAATGATATAGATCCCGATCAAAATAGAAGAGATCCAGAATATGCCGTGCACGACTGCTTAAGAGTCGAGGATGTAGAAAGGCTGCTGAATGAAAATGTCGAAGTGCTTAGCAACAGTGTACACATCACACCATCTTTAGCCAAAGTTTTATTACAGGCGCATAATTGGGCTCTACAGGACATTGTTGCAAAGTATCGTGCAAATGCCTCTAGTTTAATGATCACTTCGAAAATAAAGCCTTCTCACCCACCCGATGCATCTTCGAATCAAAGGGCACAACGTGGTGGATTTTGTTCCGTCTGCATCACAGTTTTTCCGCCTGACAAATTTGCTACGCTAACCTGCGGGCATTCTTTTTGCAAAGAATGTTGGTGTATGCATTTTGAGGTGCAAATTACACAAGGCATTTCAACTGGTAAAATCATTCTCAAATTAAGAAATAATACATCATTTATTTAATTTAAAATATAGTGGAATAATGCAGATGCTTTCATATTTAATATGGCAGTATAATTACTTTTTTCAGGAATAAGTTGCATGGCACAGGACTGCGACGTGCTTACTCCCGAAGACTTCGTACTATCTTTGTTGAGTAAGCCAAACATGAGAGAGAGATATCAACAATTTACATTCCGCGATTACGTTAAATCCCATCCGCAATTGCGGTTTTGTCCCGGTCCAAATTGCCAAATAGTTATGCGATCCAAGGAACTACGAGCCAAAAGAGTTATGTGTTCGTCTTGCAAAACTATGTTTTGGTAAGACAAGTCCATAATTTTTACTATATTTCATAGTATTGTTTTGGAAAATACATACAATAATACACTTTTGTCATTTATCTTAGCTTTCGTTGTGGTATGGACTATCACGCACCTACTGATTGCAGTACAATAAAAAAATGGTTGACCAAGTGTGCCGATGATTCCGAAACAGCCAATTATATCAGTGCTCATACCAAAGACGTAAGATGATTCTATTTTGTGATTAATACGAACTAATTTTTTAATTTATTATTAATTAAAAAATTATTTAACATTGTCTTTGAAAATTAATTATATTTACTAGAAATATATAAATTTAACTAATAATTATAACGACGGTCGTATACACATATCTGGAAATTCTGGTTACGTGACTCGCTTAACGAAATAACGGGGCTAGTGCATTATTATGACTATTTATGGAGACGCGCTGTGCTCGAAAACGTTGTTTATGCACAAGTAATTCAAAAAAATAAGACATTGGTGTATGATCAGTGTCGTCGGAGCCCTGTGATTTCCACTTCTAGCCCCCCCCCCTCCTCAGTTTTTTGCCAAAAAGTTTTTTCAATAAATGTTTGCATGAAATTAATTTTTATTTGATAATCGATTTTTTTTCACCGTGTGCTTGATTTGATAGAAATATGTTTACAAGTTTAAAAATACAGTTATACTAGAAATATTGACTTATAATTTGTAATTGTCTGATATATTTATGTATATCTGCTTTGACGATTGACGCATGTCATACTGCTTCATGACAGGTGCCCTAGATTTTCACGGAGTCGTTAGGAAATTCGTTTCCCGTCGCATGTAAAAAATCTAATACGCTTAATATATGGGACATACATTGAGCATATATAGCTCAATATATTACGTTTACATTGAACCATATATATTATATTTATCATATATTGAACAATATATTGCGCTGTCTCATATATATAAGGATAATATATTGAGTCATATATAAATGTATCTGCTATGTATTATCAATACATTACTATTATAAGATCACTTTTACATGGGGCAAAGAGGAAAGGAAGGTTATTTTCGGAAAGATAAAGTTGCATGACTTAAATATTATTTTATTTTTATGAAATATTGTAAGTTAGGTGTAAATATAGTGTCGTTTTGAATATTAATCTTTCATTTTTTTAAATTCCGATGTTAGTAAAACATTAATAAATGTAATTTTGACCTCTAAGGAACTTATTAGCAATTCTATATAAATTTTAATTTTAATGCGATGTTTCGATGATATTTGATTTTGCCATTATCAAGCTTAAACACTATTGATTACATGCATTGTTTAAGTGTGGAGTTTTGCTGAACTTAAGACAGACAAAACTCTGTATTTGCATAAAGTTACGCCAAATTAAGTAACAATTTAATTTAACGTAGGTATCCAATGCTGGGCGACTCACTCCCACTTATTACATTCAATACTCAATACGCGTATGCTTAACTATACTAACATAATCTAAAACATGGATTTAACAAATTTAATAAATATTAAATATTAAAAGATATACAAATAAAAATATTGTCCTTGTGAAATAATTTTTTTTGCTTATTACGTGCTTATGTATGGTATATGAACAATTCGACAACTGTGCAAATCGTCTGCCAATTATGTAAAATTGTCAAATTCTGTTCTGTGAATTTCTCAGATATTTTGTCAACAACTTGTGTCAAATTTGATTGCATCGTTTATTGTTTCTTTTATGGCTTTTTTAATATTAAATTTAACAGCTGCGGAAGTTGTAAGAATATTGTCTCTAATAATATCGAAGGTGACCTGTTCGACGGGAGAACGTCCATCGATAAAACCGCAAAACTGTTTTATTCCATCTGAACCGATGCCTAATAGTCGAAATGCAACACATCTATGGGTATTTGTACCAAAAGCAGATCCAATAGAAGGGCACGAGGGGATAGTAACTGATTTTCATTTTTCAAACCCGCGAGTACTTGATATCTTAAAATAAACATCTCTGGGTCGTAGTTTACGTTTCACCTGCTAACCTATTGCTACTGGCAGTAAACTCTATCAATTTTGAGAATATCTACTTGAAATTTTAACACTTTGACACTTTTAAAATATTGTAATTTCAGAAAATGCAAAAAAATCAATATACACCCTTGACTCTATCGCAGCAACTTCTATGACTCGAATTAAAAAATTTAATATTTTAAATATGGGTCACTCTCATCATATATAATTTTCAGATTTGTGTACACGATAACAGTCTTAACGTTAATAAGAACAATAAAAATAAGACTGGTGAATATATATGTCTCGGTAACATCTATATAAATGTTTTATTAAATTTGCAGTGTCCGAAATGTCACATATGTATAGAAAAGAATGGTGGTTGTAATCATATGCAGTGTTACAATTGTAAACACGAATTCTGTTGGATGTGTCTTGGCGATTGGAAAGCCCATGGTAGTGAATACTACGAATGTTCGCGTTATAAAGAAAATCCAAAAATTGCACATGAAAGTGTTCACGCGCAGGCCCGAGAAGCTCTAAAGAAGTATTTGCATTATTACGAAAGAGTATGTTATCTTATTACTTTATGTATTTACAGGAATGTAAAGAAACTGCATCTAAATTAAAAATGAATATTTTACAGTGGGAAAATCATAGTAAGTCTTTAAAACTAGAAGAGCAAACTTTGGAAAATATCAAAATGCGCATCAACAAAAAAGTCATGAACGCTAGTGGAACTTGGATTGATTGGCAGCATTTGTTCGCGGCGGCTTCGCTTCTGGCGCGTTGTCGTTATACTTTACAGTATACTTACCCATATGCTTATTACATGGAGCCAGGGCCACGCAAAGAATTGGTAATTATTATTGTAATGAAAGGAAGGTATCGATACTAACGGTTAAGGTGGTACTAGCGTTAACTCAAAATAGTCAGATTTTAATCAAATGAAAGTCACTTATTCTAGAAGATATCAAACGTCAGGTAGTAAAGTTCCAGCACGATTGCCTGTGTCTGGACGGACACAGTGATTTTTGATTTCAAATATGAACAAATTCACATTAGCGCTTATGGAGCATACAAGTGAAAACATACTTCTTTCGTAACATATAACTAAGAAATTAATAGTCAGATGTTACTAAAAAACTAATATAAGTTAAATTTAATAGAGACAAATATCTACGCGAAAACTAAAAGAAGTTTCACTGCCTCGTTTGTTTATTATAAACAGAAAAAGAGCGAGATTTTCATTGTAATTTAAAGACTAAGAGAATGTTTAATCTTCACATGTAGCGTTTTCCGTTGGGCAGTTCGGGAACTACTCGATCCTCGGACAGAGTAGTATCAGAATTGGTGTTTAGTTGGGAACAGAATCGTGCGCTGCTCTCGGACTGAGCGGGAATTCAAATTCATGAAAAATTCAAATTCATCAACACTAGATGAATGGGCTCTGTAGCAGCTTGCATTTATTTATTATTATAAATATATTATATATTATTCACGCACCCCTTATTTTTGTAAATACAAACACTAATTCCAACATACAAATAAATGTCAACTAAACACCAGTTCCGATGCTGGCACAGTCCGAGGGCAGTGCAGCGCTACGATTCTGGTCTCAACGGAACAGCGGTCTGAAAGCACTCTGCCCGAGGATCGAGTAGTTCTAGAACTCCATAGAACCACTCAGAACTGCCCAACGGAAAACGGTAATGGAAATGCCACACAATCTAAAAGCACGGTAAATTTGAAATGTATTGAAAGTATAAATAAAGAAAGTATAATCTTATACAGATTTCTAAATTAAAAAAAGAAATATAAATAATATAAATATGAATTAATCAAATATATATGCAAAAAATATTATTTAATTAAATATTAATTAAACAAAAATTAATTAATTATTTGAATTTAATTTATTGAATTTAATAAATAGAACATATCAAATATTTGCATGTAAAATTATTATTTTAAAAATTATAATATATTATATTAAATGAAACTTAAACATTTAACCAGTTTAATAAAAATGGAAATGTTAAATTTAGATTCGTCAATTTTAATCAGTTTACCCTTATAAGGAAAAAATCCATTTTGACAACTAATGTCAAACTATCAACAACGTCTACCAAGCGAATGAAGGTTGTGTTGTTAGTTCTAAATTACATATTTGACACATTTCTTAGCGCGACGAATTCAAGTTTGTCAACTACAGAGCACAATAAACGTATTAAAAATTACTTTTCATACAAAATTTATCAACTTATAATTTATTATTTTATGTCTACTTCATTAAATTGCTTATTCAAACGATTTGTGTCTATAAATTATTCACAAATTTCGTAAAACATTAAAGCCAGTCAATTAATATTTTGAGCATGACTGTACCACCATAAGAACCTTAAGAGCATGACGTATTCAATACCTGACCCGTTACGGTTTTCTTGCAATCATTTTTTCAAATACTACCCAGCGTGCTTTTACAGACTTTTCAAGCTGCAAACAGACTTACGAGGTTTTGAAAATATCAAAATTGAGAAACATGTTCAAACATTTTATTTTAATGCCTATTTAAATATATCAAAATATATAGAAAGACGCATGAAAACAAATAAGCAGATTGTCATCTTATTTTTTAATTTTGTTTAATTTTGTAACACGCAAATTACGTTATTTTCGAAAAGTCGCAACTCATTACTGCTTCTCGAGCAAGAAATCTATAAATTTACAGTATGTACTGGATAGTATTTGAAAAATTGTTCAAGATAATCTAAAATTTTCCATACAATTTTCTAATCTAACAATCTAAAAATGCCTTGTAATATTGTCCGACCATTAGATTATGATTCCCAAGCTTAAAAGCATGTTGATTGAACTATTGTATCTATAAAGTAGCTATTTCATACGTTTCAATAACGATGAACAACAGACGATTTTTTCGAATGATTGTATCTATAAAGTAGCTATTTCATACGTTTCAATAACGATGAACAACAGACGATTTTTTCGAATGATTGTATTTATAAAGTAGCTATTTCATACGTTTCAATAACGATGAACAACAGACGATTTTTTCGAATGATTGTATTATTAATGTCGGAAACTTAGATTCCTGCAATGATAGTGTATACAATTATAAAATTCTTATTCATTATATAATGTATTATTCGTTCTGTTTCAATGATATCATCTTCAACTTGTTCAGGCAATCACATGCTAATACTTAGAATTGCCACATTATTAAATAAAATTTTCAATATTCATATATTTATTCACATATGTTTGTCTATATACCAATAATTTGTAGTAAAAATTATTATTGTATAAATGTAGAGTTAAAATATTCCAAATGTTGAATCACGGAGGAAATGTTCATAAATTTTTGAGTAAGAAATCATAAAAACAAATATGAGAAATAACATTATTTCGAAATAATATCGGCATAGCGTATTTGAGGTTTTTAACAAGGCAAGACATTAATTGGTCAATGTTTTTGGCGCACTTTAAGATGTACACAATGTTCGTTTGACGTCATCGTCAACACGTATCGTGCTTAACGGACGGTTGTTTATTGTATTGATTGCCCATCGTCACTTTAGGTCAACATTCAATTGTCCAATGACCTCTGATAAAACAATGAATGTTATATGTGAATTTCTTTTTTCAAGTTTGAATATCAACAAGCGCAACTGGAGGCAGAGATAGAGAATCT
>JABFOW010000657.1:0-10916 GCA_022817725.1 Archaeoteleia sp. ZL-2020 | reverse complement strand
TGTGGCTCGCGCAGGGCTCGAGCCTCGATTACGTCTGAAAGCATCACAATAAGTGCCATTCGAGCATGCACGCGGTTTACAGCGTTACATACTTAAGGTATAAGGATGCCGAGCACGTATGACAGTGGGTAGGATGCGCGGTCACAATCCCATCTGCCCGATCCAAACCGTCTGACTCTGCGCTCGTTTTCTTCCATCTCTTTCACTCCTCCGCGCAGTCGCCGTAGCTCCGACTCGCTTTCTAGTCTCTCGGCCCTTTCATCAAACGCTTCTTGCTTCTGCGCGACGCGCGCGAGCGCGCCCCATTATCTTATTTACGTTTCATTGTCTCAATGTATCATACCGATATCGCGCCAGCGTGTCGCTCATGCCGAGTGTACACTTCGCTTCGTGGATCTTGCATCTTGCTACTTGCGCGCCAATCACTGCAATTCGCATCATCGACTGAACACCGCTTTGGTGATTTCGTCTTTATTTTTAGGGAGAACATGTATTGAATTCGTATTGCATCCGATTTGAACAAATATAATTAGAAAACTAATCAGTTTATGTCAACTGTTTATTAAATCGCACTCGGAAAACAGTTTTTTTGATTCAGCACAAATTTGGATGATTCAACAAAATGATTTGTTGAATTAGCGGAAGTAATATTGTTAATTTAACAAAATTGTCTTTCTTTATGCAAAGTAATTAGTATTTGACAAAAATGTTTTATGAGTTATTCATGTTTGAGTCTTGTATGAGTAACATGTATAGTAGAGATACGTGACTTAAATGTTGGTGTTGCAGAAAGATTCTAAATTGGTAAGTGCAAAAGTGAATTAGTTCCATCTTAACATGTTATCAGCAAATTAATTTTTGTAATATAATAAATTTAAGTAATTGCTTTGGTTCATATACTACATTATATAATTTGAACATTACTTTTTTGGAAAATTCAACATTGAAATTGGACAGCTGATGTAAATTGAAAATAGATTAAACTCTATGTTATATAAATAATCAATCAGTTGCAATAGTTAAAGTCCCTAAACAAGTATTCATTTAAAAAAAAAATCTATATATGTAACCAATCAAGATTGAAGAAGAAATGAAGTCTAATCTGTTTTTCAGATGTTTTTGAATCATGTGTTCAGAAAATCAAAGTTTATAAACCTGGATCATATTACCGACATTGGACAGTAGCAAAAAAATCATCCTATATATGAATATATGGCTAAAATGGTGGAAATGATGGGGCCGAACCTGACAAACAACTCAACATTGACCCAAACTTGGCCGGCAAATGTCGTTGACCACCATGTTGGTCATTTTGTGAATCGGGGTAGAATGACAATAGAACTAGTATTTGCCCAGCAATTGGATCGATGGTAGGTTAATATGTAATCCACAAAACAACCGCCGGACTACTATTGTCAGAATGTAAGCTCGAACGTAAATCTGCAATCTGAAAAATGGATTTTATGACAGCGTAACCGTAGCAATATATATCCTCATCGATGCAATGTATATCATAACCAATTATATTTGTAAAAAAGATATATAATTTTAAATAAAAACATAATTGCAATGATTTAGAACAATTAAAACAAATGTTGATAATTTATAAAAACATTAAATGCAACATTTTATTGATTGAATAAATAGCTTTCTTATACAAAATGTAAAAATTGCTAGAAATTGTAGGGAAAATTAGCACAAACAGTAATTTTTCTATAATTTCTATTAATTTTTGTACTTTTTCATTTGTGAATGTTCAAATTACCAATTGAATTATAATTAATAAGCCATAATTAAAATATGTTTTATTTGTATTAATATGTTATTGTCTAATAATAGCCTATTATTCATTTTATAATGCATTGTTTTTGATAATTACTGTTCAGTTAATTTGTATAGTAATTTGTCCTAGGAATACAATTTATGACTATACGTTGTAGTTGTTAACAATTACTGTTAATATTGTCATACAATGTGCCTCATTAATGCTGAACTATTCAACTTGTTCAGTATATATTGACATCTTTCTTTGTCGTGTAGCAATAGAAAAAATTTGAATGTATACTGGTGCAAAGTAAGATCAGTTTTAATGAAGCAGTGTATACATGTTTCCTAACATGGCATCTATAATTAATTTCTTATCGCGTTTGCTACTATTAAATCACATACTATCCAAATAAGAATAATAAAGAAAATTTTAAGACACATTTAAATCTAACAAATATATATGAAATTGTATGTAAATCAACAATAATTAATAGTAAACGAAACAATACTTTGGAAATCACTCAAATAATAAAACGTAATTTCATTATGCAGAATTGATTTATTGCAAAAATATCTTTAATTCAAATTTATTTTATTTTTGAAGTAACTACTAGGTTTTAAAAGTGAATCAAAATTAATATAATTTTGAACCATTTGTTACAGTTATCGACTTCGATGCAACAATTACGAATTTCAAATCATTTCAAATCATTTCAATACTTTCTATTTGCAACATTGACTCAGCAAGTATGACGTCAATACATACAAAAATTAGATGCTTACTTGCAAAATGCAAATTAAAGCAATTTTTCGGACATGCGATAAAAACGCGAAACAAATTTATCTGTTACATTTTTAAAAAAAATATCGAGTTTATAAAAAAGTGTTAAATAATTATAACTTTCATAACACATTGTGTCATGCATCATTCAAATTATTGTTTTATAAATTATTATATCGTCATTCTTGGCCAACATTTTCCTCAAGCAAATATGCGATATTGAAACTTGATACTTTTTATGAAGTTTCCACAATCTGTATATTTCATTTACTAGAAACATTAAGTAATTTTCAAAGCTCTATTATTTTAAAGTAAACACTTACTTTTTATATAACGAACATACGTGTTAACAACATTAATTGTAGAGTACCCAATGTCATGAAGTAAAACTATGCATTGAAAAAATAACGATAAAATTACACTTTACACATGAGCAATTATTTATTTAACAAGTTAAACTGTTATAATAGTTTCCAAAAGCTATTGCCATGCAAATGTGCAAGTAAGAAACAACTTGATTGTGCGTGTTTTTGTCGCATTGACGACACACGAATATACTGCACTTCTCCATAACTCAAACTACGCGCAAAGTATAGATCAACGGTCTTCTTTTTCTTTACTCTAGAGCATTACATAATTGTATATGGCACGTTCAGCAGACTTCATTTAAAAATAAATTATGCAGAAACGTCGTATCGATCGGCATTCGGTTTTATAGATGAATCAGCGAGATACTAGTTTCTACGTTTTTCTCTGTCCTTTTGTATACATACACAGAATTCGCCGTTTTGCTTAACCAGCAATTTAGTATCGACGTGACGTCGAAGTAGGTGAAACACTGATCTATAGTTTTTCAAGAATTTTACAAGCAAGGTAAGTAATGCGTAAGAACGAATCGTGACAATGTAAATGACATCGATGCAATATAATTTATAACATCATTCAATTATTATATCAATCATTTTATTAATAGAATACACTATATACAAAATTAAGACCTCCAAAATGGTGATCCGAAACGTGTCAATTTTATATTTAGATTTATATTTCACATATATCAATATTTATTTTCACTTTCATGGCAAAATTTGTTTTAAGTTTATGTTTTCCAATACAACTAATTTTGATTTTATAATTTATCAATTCAACTTTTCGTATTTTGTTGCATAAAAAGACAGAGTACAAGTAAGTCAATTGTCCAAACAACTTCCGACGCACAGAACCAATCAGTTTCAGTATCAAAAACTAGGGCATCTTAAAAAGAATTGATGTATTCAATTTTTCTATTTTTTGTTCAATTGTATAAAAAGATTTTTGTTCAAATGGTACTACAACAATTATTATATTTGTTCAGAATTTTTCGTCGGATACAAAAAATAGAATCAAAAGTATATATTTAATGACCGATATTAAATCTGTAAAATGCAGTTTCTTCAAACACGCTTTCAAAAAGTTGTTCGTGTGATATCTTTAGTTTCATAATATAAAAAAATGGAAGTTACAATAGCAACTATAATAATGTATAGTTCCTTCTACACATTAGTTGTAACTATACGAAGATCGTTAAGTAAACTTTCTCAATTTCTGCATCGAAACTCTTCCGTTTATACGCTATAGTGCTTTTGCAAGTTTATTAAATGTCAAGTAACTTTGTATTATATAAATATTTAGTCATTTCAAATAGACTATTTCCTTGTGTGTAATCAAGCATGTAGCATTAACTTTCACTTTCATAATGTCCAATTTAACTCAATCAAACACGTGTTGATTAAACATGCGTTTTTAATGAATATGTTACATTGACGGTTTTTAAAAAAAAGATCCTCGTATTTTCGAAAGAAATCATTTCTCTAACCACAAAAATTGGGTGTTGTAAATGTCTCCAAGTTTCATCCTTGGTTTGAAAAGGTAACTAGCGGACCCAAAGTCAAAAGTTTTACATCCTATGGTGCGTCCGAAGGACGAGGAACCTTGAAATTCGAAGCAAGGTTAACCCAGGAAAATATGGTTTATGGATATATAGAAGCAATAAAGTCATTTCCATTGCACCTCAGTGTGAGATGCGGCAATGCCTTTCTCGAACCAACTATAATGCAATGTTTTGACAGACGGTGGGTTCTGCCTGTTATTTTTACGATCGCACAAATATTCACCAGCAAACATTCGCTGTGTTATAAAAACAGTTTTAAAAAGTTAATTGACGAAATCATTTAAGAGTTAAATTAATTAATTATGTTGCGACTTCGGATAAACAAAGTATTGTTAGAGTACAATGTGTACTCGATAAATATAAAAGTATGGGGTAGGTTTGATGCAATGAAAATACATTGTTAATATAAAACTTTTAAACATTTATTTTCACGACTTTCCATCCGTAATATATTTACTTACGAACGTCTAGATATATACAACATCGTAATATTTCTCCGTAGTTCAACGATTGCGATATGTAATGACAATAGGATGAGAATATTTATTTGTCGTTATATTTATATATATGTACAATGGTTAAATAATAAAGTCCAATGCTCAGACATTCGCAAAGCTATCGTATCTCTTCAAATCTATCATTTTATTTACACATTATGTTGCGTACTATAAGAAGAGATCACACTTAAAACTATTTCATCGGGGTTTTAGATTTTATTTACAATATATTACTCTGCCTACAACGATTTGGTTCAGCTCATTTGAAAGTTCACAACTCGCAATGATTTCAGAAATATCGGTATTTACACGCGAGGTAGTCACATTATACAAGTTTCGCAATACAAAAAAAGGACTGCTTTATCTCAAGTACCAGGGCAAATTTACAAAACGGTCAAAATTATATATACAATAAAAAAATAATTAACATTTGTCCTGTTACTTGAGATAAGACAATTACTATCAACCATTGCGACGAACAACATGAAACACGTATGACAAACCAGAAATTTGCAAGGAAATAACAATCAGGTCAATACTTTTGTTCATGAATAAATAACGAGAAGACCAGTCGTCGTCCAGTTCGTCTACCAGTTTTTTCTTAAGATCACAATTTTTAAAACGGTCGCCTTTCAGCGATGAGACTTTAGCTCCGTCGTCCAGTGAGGTCGGCGATGGGTCTTAACAGAATCTGCGGACTGTGTGGTAACGTGCGTTGCTGTTGCACCGTGACACCATTGCAGATAGACACTGGTGGAGAATGTGCCGACATCGGTTCCGGACTGCTTCCTGGAGATGCCGTCGTGGATGCTGGTTGGCTCATCATAGGCGCTTGGCCAAGGTGATACCTTGGTGCACCTTGTTGCAAAAAGACCGCCTGTTGTTGATGTGCCGCCAAAGACCGTAACGTCGTGTAAAACTCGTAAGGATTGACAGAAGGGGCTAAATTTGTCGGCGCGCCGAACCCGTAATGGTACCCGGCGGGCGCCTGATGTAGCCTTTCCATGGAGAATCCGCCATGTGCTGGTGGAGCCGTGGATGCTGGCAGTGGTTGTGGTTTGCAGGGCATACTCGCCGTTGGCGCAACAGTTGCACCCGGGAGAAGATTTGCTGGGTACCCACTTGGAGTTCCATACATCCCGGTCGTCGGTGGGTATCCCGCAGCACGATGACCATACGGCAAAGCATACATAGAAGCTGGCCATCCTGGTGGCGGATATGGAGAATACATACTACCCAAACCTACACTTCTTTTAAAAGCCGCTATCCTCGACCTCGAAGCTGCTGTGGTTCTCCTCCTCAACTTGCCGGTCGTGCCACCGACGAACACATCCTCGTATCTCGGGTCCAACATCCAGTAGTTACCCTTTCCAGGATCGTCGTATTGTCTAGGCACTTTTAAGAAATACTTGTTCAACGACAAATTGTGTCTAATTGAATTTTGCCATCCTCTTTTGTTGTTCTCGTAATAAGGAAAGTTTTTCATGATGTATTCGTAAATTCCGTTCAGAGTCAGCCTTTTCTCGGGACTCTGTTGAATCGCCTCCATGATGAGAAGGTTGTAGCTGGAGGGTGGCCTTTCGGATTTCTTTTTATCCTCATTTTGCGCTTGTTGCTCCTTGGATTCTTTTGGAGAGTTCGGACTGTCGGAACACGCGCTCCTGGAGCAGTCCAAAGGTGGAGTTTCCGCCCCATCCCCGGTAACATCCAAGTCGCTGGACTCGTCGCTGTCATCCGCGACATTGTTGACATCCGGAGATCTTGGTTGACGGCTGACAGAGGGTGCAGGAGTGCCCGCGCACGCCTCTGGCAGGATGCTGCGGATGCTGAAGTTGCTCTTAAGGGTTGTCCGAGCTGGTGGCGGCGACGCAGTCACGGTGTGCTGCTCGCGTGTTGCCTCCATGTTCACCATAACGAACACTGTTTGTTATATATCACCGAACACGAATTGTATATAGAAGTATATCACTTATCACACAAACACAAGTGCGAGCACGATTATACAGTCCCCGTCGCTCGACTGCTTTGACACTGTTGGAACATATACGACTATGGAGTTCGACTCGACGCGTGGCGGATTCGAGACTGACTGCGTAGCGAAGTCCTCGCTGTGAGCGTTCTCGCGTTTCTGAACTGGGTCGTGGGTAGGGGAGTCTTATACCGGTTAGTTGGGTGACGCCTAGTCGTAGCGCGGACTCGCCTTTCAAGCCGCCTCCACCAATGGCACCGCGACATAGCTTGCTTACCATCTTTCCCCACCACTTCGAGTCGCACCCAATGTTTGACAGCAAACAATGCAAACATTGCAAGCACCGCATGGGAAGAGGGGAGCGCAGCCGCAACACCAGGGATTGCAACACAAACAAATCTCGCGCTGCTCCTGCATCACCACCGCTCGTATTGTTGTGTCAACTGCAACGTCCAACATTCGGAAAATTGCGAATGAAAAATA
Source organism: Archaeoteleia sp. ZL-2020 (assembly GCA_022817725.1). Lineage (NCBI taxonomy): Eukaryota > Metazoa > Arthropoda > Insecta > Hymenoptera > Scelionidae > Archaeoteleia > Archaeoteleia sp. ZL-2020. The sequence continues at coordinate 3,489 of JABFOW010000657.1, read as the reverse complement.
AGCGCCCAGCCTGGCGCGATTGTTCCCGGATAGATATCTCTGTTGGCTTTCTTTGAATCCTGGGGATTGAGGATTTTGGAAACCCTACTTTTTGGATCCGCTATTATAGCTTCCGTTGATGACGCGTCATCGAGGGGTGGTTTTCTTCTTTGGCGATATGCATGATATTATAGGACGTTTAAGAGTCTGATTGGTAGCACGTTATAAAGTTCCTTTTTTTTTTGATTGTCCTAGTATAGACTTGAACTCTATGACATATGAGCCGGCCTGTAGTGAAAAGAGAGCCGTCCAAAAGTCTAGACTTTTTCAGGAAAAAAAGATATGTATATTAATGCCGCAGGCATATAAAGTTTTCAGTTTGTCGTTTTTATGCAGGTTAATGGGGCGTGATGGCTTTAGAAACTAAATATTGTTACAAGGAGATAGAGAAATAGCGAGCTTTGAAGAACCGATAGTGTTCTGTATTTGGAATAATTAGTTTTTTGAGCTGGTTTGTTGGAATTAAAATTTGACAAATAATGCTTTATACGCGGAAAAAACTAGAATTGCTGCGGCAGCAACAGCTGAGTGCCTAAGTATTTTTGCCGTGGTATTTTTTTGCTGTCACAAGGAATTCTTTTTTTGTGTGTAAATTTATCTGGAAATCTTTTATTTCAAAAATTATTAAAATATTTAGATTTGGTTGTTGATGTATAATCTACATGGTTTCGTAAAATGAATAAACTAAAGACGTGACGTGTGAAATTTTTTGTATTTGTTGATGCAAATTGAAACAAATCTTCAGTTCGATTTAATGACAGGCTACATCGCACTGCTCCTGTTTTGGCGCACGGATAAAACCTTGAAATTATCGACGAAGACAGTGATTTATTAGCTACTGCAACAGCGCATTTGTAATGAAACACACACATGATAAATTTTTAACTCGTCGTGAATGATTTGCAACGGAAAATGTTAATAATGAATCGGTAAAGTTTTTTTTCCTGAAATCTTTCTTTCGGTATATTTTTATGTTCACGGTGAAAAATAATTTGTTGAAAATTACCATACTTTTTGGTAAGTCTTCTGAAGTACTTTACGTTCAGAGAAATATTCCAATAAAGTATGATAAATATTATTATAATCCTACTAATATTTACCATACTTTATTGTAATATTTCTCTAAACGTAACGTACTTCAGCAGAGTTTCCTGATTTATCCCGCGATTACCAGAAAGTATGGTAATTTTGAACAAAGTATTTTTCTTCGTGTATTCATCGAAATTAAAGAAAAAATATACTTGAAAGAAATTATTGAAACATGACTAGTATTCGTATCAAAATAAAGTAGGTTATAAAATTCTAGTAGCTCCGCATTTTTTCTCATAGTTTTTCACCAACACATATGTCATTTAGCAATTGGCCAGATGTGCATTAGTACCAATTGTGTTTCGCTTCGCTATGACTTTAGGTAGCGGAACACAGTTGGGAGCATTGCGAGAGATCCAGTTTCACGAGTGTTTCCGCCACTATAGCTTCAAATTCAGGAAGTTTCACAGAGTGTAATGTAATTATAAATCATGACCTTAGTGATCTAAATACACTAATTTTCACAGGAATATTCAGAGACTTCAAATATTTATTGTTTAAAAACAACCTAGTCAAATTAACTTTGACGTTAAGATATTGCATTTGCGAAAAGTGTCTCACACATGCATGAAAAATATTAGAAGTTCTATATTATATGTTCAATAAATTATAATTTATTTGTACAGCTTTTTCCTGAGTCATTTCAAAGGAAGTAATACCTGTTACGCAGTAAGTGGCGCCCTTTCTAAGTTAACTCGTAGAAAATCTTATATTGCTCATATTACTACAGAAATCTAAAAAATGTTACAAAATATATACAAAAAGAAATATTTTATTAGCATTTATTAAGTCAAATCAGGAGATAACTTTGTCAATAGTTTATAAGTAAATATAGTCTGATTCTCATAAAATGGAAGCGTACCTTTGAGAGATTATACAGGGTCCTACCGTAAAAGTGGGGAACGTCGTATGGTACTCACTAATAATATGATCACATTCTTTGTATTAAGGGATTAAAGGATTAAAGGGACACGGTGACCAACGAATGGAGATCTTTTATAAAACCCCTTACCAGTCCAGGTACCTGTGACAACTCAGTAGGAGTAGTAAACAAAGGACATGTTGACTCGTCCTTTGTCAAACACATTCCATGTAGACAAAGTTTATGCTTTTCATGTGGAATAATGTTCAGGTAGAGAATCTACACAAATTCAGGCACAACAACCATTTTCATATACTCAATTTTAAGTGTTGATATCCTATTTTGAAAACTTCAAACTCTTGTAACAATAAAACATTGTAACTAAACATTGTAAATAAATATTGTAAACATTGTTTAAATTATTTTACAAAGACGTTAATCAAACAAATATACCTGTTATGAAACACTTGTTTCAAACAATATTTGAAACAAAATTTTTAAGATCTCATTGATACACTTCCCAATTAAAATATCATCATCGCCGTAATCATCATCATTATAAAAATATTATTACTTGTAAACTGCCGCATACAAAATCACTCGTTACCATATTTACCTATAAATTAAAGTTTCTAAGACTACTGAATAAATTACTGGAATTTACGAAGCATTAATTATCAATAGCCAAACATCAAAGTGAGTCTTACACGGATGAAAGTCCTCGTCGGCGACACATTCCTTTTTTCAGTAGTGGAGTCGGCGAGGTTTCTTTTTTCCGGTAGACAATAAACCACACAAGTAGTTTAACGGCGGATCTTTGAATCTCAGTGAGATAGAGCCATTTTACCAGATTCCATCTTTGAGATGGTTCAGGTTTACAAAGTAAATTTATACAGAAAAGAAGTCTTCATTAATATTTCCCTTGTATAAAGTGATTGCTTTTATGGATACGCGCCTTCATTTAGGGGCAAGGTATTATTAACGCGATCCGGTAAAAAATGATTTGCTTGTATGTTTATATGCAGACAGTGTCGCTACTAGGGTTAGGTTAGGAAACGGTTCATTTGCGAGATCAATTTGAATAGGCAGCTGTTTCCATAAAATGTTTTCCGAGTTATAAATATTGGAAAAGAAAATTTGAAGAAAAATATTTTTATAGGTTCTGAGGAAAAAGTGAGAAATGTCCCTCCCGGAAATAAAAAATGTGCTCCATTTTTGTTTCCTAAAACAATACCTTATAAATAGTAATCGTGAGTTAAATATAAAATATGTAGATATGTATAAAGTATTTCAGAAAATAATTTTGAAACTTTACATTGTAATGTAATCAATTTGGATTTAGTAACTACAGCAATTGGTCAATTAGTAAATGATTGTGGGAGGTGGCGGATTTTATTAACGATGTGGGAGGTCGTACATATTTCCTCAGAAACTACAATATATTTATAAATTGCTTTTCAGCAATGTTGTCAACAGACAAGGGACAACAGATTAACGTA
>JABFOW010000656.1:0-10921 GCA_022817725.1 Archaeoteleia sp. ZL-2020 | reverse complement strand
GATCCAAGTGGAACAAAGGAAGTATTCAAATAGAATTTCTGTTTTTGTTTCGGATGATGATGATTAAATATTTTAAATTTCCGATCGATCGTTTGCCATTTGTGTTGTTCTTTATATTCATACTTTGGTTGATAATATATAGCGTCGATATTTGAAACTCGCGAGCGTCACGGGTCGCGATATTGCCGGATAAAATAAGCCATTAAGTCGACGGGGCGAGTTTCCACGAGGCAAACTAAGACGTTACCTACCCTCTCCGAGGTGGAGAAGGACGCGACTGGGAACGTTGAGGGTAAGAAAGAAAATGGAAGGGGTACGTTGGGATTACCCACCCGACCGAAAGGAGATTCCACTAAGCTTTCAGATTTTACCCTCTTAGCAGACCAAGGATTATAAAACGCAAATACGTCCCTTGATTAGCAAAGATAAAATAAACATCGCGACTTTCTTAGGATTCGCGCCGACTATAACTTTGAATGTATTTCCCATTACATTGCTGGTAGTTTGCGCAAATCCATATAAGTTTCCGCAATGTTAATATACGTAACATAAATTGAAACGAATTTGAGAAGAACTTAGACTCTGTTCGTTGCTGGTTGCGTCGATGGTTCTAAATATCCTATAACTTAAGCTTTGATATAATACCGAGGAGTTACTTTCAAATTTTTGTCAATCGTTGTACTACAAATAATGGAAATGCAAACTATCAAACGGTACTGTAAAGCGGTGATACAACCGGATGTAAGATGAATTACGATTTGATGTCGAGAGTAATCCCGAGATAGCCACTTTACGCGGATAAACTGCAGGAAAAGAGAACTCTAGACTGTAGGGAAGCCTCAAGCATCCTATGGAAGTCTGGCTCTAATTAAGCGCCCCTGCTTCCGTGGTTCCTTCACTCGTCATCTTTCATCTCGTTCGCGTTTCGCTTCGCTCATGCCGTTCCCAACCTTATGCTGATGGTCTCAGACGAAGTTAAGCATCCATCCCACGTATTATCATGTTCCTGATTGTTATGTCTTCGAGCATGGTGATCCCTCCCCTGGCAGAAATATAGACGGTGCATCCTTTCTGTTCTTGTCACATTTATCTGTTCGGAGGTGAAATCTGTTTTTATTTTCGTAATTTCTTGATCGCAGTGTCCAACTAGGTAAATATATTAATTGCACACCTTTGCAGATGGATGCAATGTTGATTTTAATGTTTGGATTTTGGTTCCATTTTTTTTACGAAATCCGTTATAATTTTGTTGTGTACCAGGGGAGATTATTCATTATATGTAATGACATAAATAGTATGTGACACCGGGGCTAGTTGTCACACGGGAAAATGATCACCCAGTCAATATTTCGTTAAGCATTGCGTGGGGCACCCTGGCTGCAGTCAAGCATGTGTTATGAAACGAGTTATATACGGTTACTTCGCCTTCACCAAACTCTTTCAATTTGTTATATAGTCAAAATGGTTCCAGAGAAGAAACCAAACTATATACAACGGAACCAAAACACATATATTTAAAAATCATTCAGATTTTCAAATTACGAGAATATTTAAAAATTACAAAAATCCAAAACATTATACGTCATTCAGTGGCATTCATTATATCAACTTAATTTGTTTATATTGGAAAGAAATATTTATATGTTTATTTACTTTACATTGACCTACATTTCTCGAATATGATCTTAAACATTAACATGCAAATTTGAAAGTTACACTTTTTACTAATTGACTACAATCTACATTATATTATTGATTATATATATTTTGTAATAAAAAAATGCATTTTGTTGCAAAATTTTGATTTATTAAATTTTGCATTTAAAATATCCAAGACAACTGACCTCGTGTTGCTTTGGCAACATGCCCTGACATCAAATTTGTCATAAAAAATAAATATTCAAATATTTGGAATCATTTTTGTAATTTGATATCTTATGTTACAAATATTTCTAAAGTTTCAAATCAAAATTTGGACAATTATCTCTTCGGTTTTCACAATTGCTCTATTTCGATTATGGAAATGATTTTTAAGAACTAAACAATGATTCAAAAGTATATCCTGCAAATATAAAAATTGCAAAACATATTTGTGATGCGAATTTGAATAAGATCAACAAATTCGCAGAGGAAACGATTTGGATGGTTTTGCTCGCACATTCGGCCTGTATTCCTGTTTCTTTTGTTTTTTCGCATTCAAGTCTCTCCTGCTTTCTTCTGGATGCCTGACTATACGAGTGAGCAGGCTCCTAATTAAATTCCTCTCTTTCCTAGAGATGCTTTTTTTAAGTTTTCTCAACCGCACCTTAATTGCGCGGTAAGCAAGCTGGCCGCAGCAGCGCTGCCAACTGATTGTGCCCTCGTCAGCCACTCAGTCTTCGTGATCCTCTTCTCTCCCGCCGTCCGCCACATTTCCTGAAATTGGCTCTTAATTGGTACATAATTATGTAAACAATTCGTCGAGCTTGGCTCTGCGGAAAACCATGCACGACTAAAAGTAATCGGAGATTGAATGAATATTGGGTCTTGGCAAATTTTTGTATCACACGTTAACATATGGGTATCTATTTGAGTTATTCATTATATTCTCACACATATGCTGTATTTAATAGTAATAATATTTAAAAGTATTTGATTTACCTGTTAAGGGTCTAAAAAAATTTAGATCTAAATAAAAATCTCATTAAGATTTTATCTTAATATCCAGATGGAGAAATTCTTGTCAGTAAAATCATTCAAGTTACCGAAACTTGTACTTTGAAAGACATATATTCCCTTTTTCCTCACAAATATTTTTAATGTCTTCATCGATGGGGTCTGAGAAACCCAAGTGTGACGATGAAGGGTTAATGATAGCACAAACAATCGATTTGTAATGTGAATATATATGCAATGATGCGATCACAAATATGGAATCAATTATAGAAACAATTAGTATATGCAATGTATGCACCTAAGTATGTAAATATATTAAACGTTTGTGTTTTAAAAAATACAAGATCTTATGAATCTAGAAAAAACTAGGTTTGATCATGAAGATGTTATGTCATTTTCTAACATAACATGCTGACTAGAATATCATTATTTGCAATTGATAGATGCCACCAATTTATGTAAATTGGCCAAAACCGAGGTATTTGTTTATGGGCGATTCGACCGCGGATTGGATTGTAATGGGGAGTTGTGTATTAGGGCAACGGGACGAGAGTGTGAGGCAAGCGAAGGAGCGAAGAGCCGTGGTTGCGGCAACATTATCTAAAATTCAAGCTGTAATTACTTTGCTGGGCGGCGCTCTGCTTGATTTATAGTCATCGCGCAATGCAGCTGCGTGGGTGTAAGTAATTAAAAATGTACCATCGCGTGGTACGCCGCCGAGCCGAGAAAGCTAGGACGGAACGAGGAAAGGGGCCTCGCTCTCTCGTTCGGAGACGCGGTACCACCTTCACCTTGATTGAAAAAGAAAAAAAAGGAAGAGCAAAGAATTGTAATCGTCCATGAGGAAGAGATAAGAAATTATACTAGAAATGAAAAACAATTTGAAGATTAATATTCCGACAAATGTGCAAGACATGGAAACTGCAATTATTTTGAATTACTGGCACTGTGCTGATAGCTTCCTGGCTTGCTTAGTTTCGCTTTTAGGCAGAACGATTTCAGTGAGTAGCTTAAGATAACATTGATTCTCCGAGTCAAGTAGTCAGTGGTAAATCGCATGTTGAATAAGGATCGTTTAATTCATGGAAAGAATTCGGTCTATCCATATTCAGCAAGGGTTCCAGTTAACGGACGTCGATTAGTCGGCGTTTCCAAGACAGACAATGTCGTTTTGCGGAGGTCAATGCGGTTAGCTGGTCCAGTCGTCAGTTCCTGGGTTAATTGGCCATTCATGGTTAATTTAGTTACGTCGATGTACTTGGTGCGAGTTGACAGATAGAACCATTTCAAACCTTCAAGAAGACTACCCTGTCCACCATTTCCTATACATTGCATTAACGTAATTAAAAATTTCGTTAAACATTCTTCTGAATGATGAATCTTAATTCATCTCAACTAGTATTACTCCTCTCGATGATTAATTTTTGATACAGTATTCACAAGTATTCTTTCTTTTCGTATAAGTTCTCGAAGACTGCATGTAATACATTTTTGTTACGAGATATGAAAATTTGTATTCATTGTCTATGACAGCGGAAGATCAAATCTTCTGCAGTATTTGTTCTCCACTTGGTGGGCGTATTTTAATTAGTTCGAGGTAACGAGCACGCCAGCTAATGGCTCATGGCTGTGCGGCTAACTTGCGAATTGTAACGTTGATAGCTACCGACGATAATGACGATAATAACAATAAAAGTTAAGTGCACATGAGCCTCCAAGTTTGAATGCCGATCGATGTTGTCTAATTTCAAATTTAACAATGCGAGTAAACGAGTAATGTCATAATTGTTAAAATAATTTTGTATTTATCGAAGAAAAAGACATGGATAACAATTTCTCCAGTCGATTTCTTTGACATCGTCAAAACGTCAAATATCAATCATTAAAGGTCATATAAGGTGGTATAGATTACATTGTTGTACAATGAAAATGGAGTTCGAATGGGTGTGTTCCAACATCGTCAATCGCCTGCGCGGTAAGAGTGAGTGCAGAATCCTGGAAGACCTTGGGGTGATTACTAATGCGGGCTAACTATGGACGAGGCGCCTCTTCGCGACGAGGACGACGACGACGACTCTAAGGGGGTGAAAACCGGGGGCGGGAGGCGTCAGAGCTACGAAGACTCCACTCGTTATTGCATTCCCGTACAGGAGAGGTGGTTCTATCTACCCCGTCGCTGTTGGGTAGAACCTATAACCTATTCCAACTGCGTCAGAGTGTGAATGAACTTCGCCGCTTGCTTATCCACTTTCGTACGTGCCGCTCCCTCCGCCTAAACATGATACCTGAGGCTACTCACGGCGACAAAGTTATTAGCCGGTTCGCGGATCCGATTTCTCGAATGCTGTCAAGCCTCTTCGACGTACGCTCAGACGACGTCCGTGCCACGTTTGCATCTACTGTATTAGACGAGGAAGACTCTACTTTGCCTCTTCTCTCCTTACGTGTTCTCTGCAGCTTTATCATTGCACAACTCCGACCAAACACTTTGTCCAATGTGCTCAGCTACGGTTGTAGAATCCGCTACTCGCGTTTGTGAAGTTACCGCGAATTCTGGAACATCTTTATTGCGCATGTACCGCACGTACGAGCAAAACTTGGAACGTATTTGAGATTCGCGATAACTTCGATAGCTACTTTGGCCGAATTTTGCATTTCTACGTGCGTTCGACAGAGAGTTCGGTACCTATATGTATTTCGTGCTGAAAAAACTTTCACTAACAATAGAAATGAATATTATATTTCATATTTGTTTAGATATGTCAAACAATTCATTTAAAGAATTACAATTTAATATGTGAGAACAATCAGACTTTGAAAACCTAATACTAATGGATGTGAAAATTTCATACAATTTTAATTCTGAAGCTTCACTTCGTCCCACTAGAACATATTAGAAAGTTTTATCAATTATGTAGGAGATTTAGTGAATGGATTAGGTTTAGAACAACCTACCAATAAACCTTTATTTTATGTTTTATTGAATGATATTTATTACCACTATCACTATACAACTCTCCGTACGATAAAAATGCATGGTTATAACGATCTTACGTATATCTGTCAGCTGAACTAGTAAAGACCTAAGTATGACGAAAGGATAGAGTTGCATGATGAAGCAATTCGCATATTGAATACTATTTAGTTCCTCTTCGTTCTCGTCCCTATTCCCGTCCACATCTCTCGCTACGGTCCTTCTTGGTCGCCTTATCTGCTATCGGGGTCCAAGGGTCCGAGACTCCGAGTTTACAAGACGCAAACAGCTTAGGTGGTAACATACGGATAAGATCGTGGCAGCCCTTTCCTTACTATCTTCATAGACTGTCGAGTACGGATAGCGTCGGTCCGTGGTTAGAACCTTCCGTTCGCCCATTGATCATCCTCTCTGTATCTTCTCTTTATCCGACGATAAAACTGTGCTTGCGTGCTCATGCTTGCGCTTGGAATTTGGTTTAATGGAAATTCCTAAAGACATCGAGATATCGTGGCTTAACCCTCGACCTTGTATGTGCACGTATAACCAAAGCTATATACTCCAAAAGGCTTTATAACTTCACTTTGTACTATTTCAATCGGATTGCTCTACGTAGTTTCCTCAGATCCTTTGATTGCTTGCGCAAGACGACCTTGTACATTTTTGAAATTATCCAAATTGTCTAATTCTTTCAAAATTTATACCTATTTCTAATGCACAAAAAAGATTTCAGATCACGCGCGTTTTACAACATTCTACTTTGCATAATAAATATGTTTCACAAGGATAAGCTCGTATTGACGTAAATTGATACTATCGTAAGAAAAAAATGATGATAAATAAAGAAATAAATAAAACATAGCTATTGCTCATTGACGCAGAAGATGAGCCGCCGCAAAAGGGGGATTAATAATGCAGAAACAAAGATTTTCCTCCTTCTTTCGCCTTTTCGGCTTACGCACGCAGACTCTCATCCCTCGTCGTTCTTTTTCCCATTACCGAATGGAAATCGGGGCCTAATTTTAATTTTGCGTGTATTAAAACCAGCGACGTCGCACAGCTGACGGAATAAAGTATGCCGGAGAAATGGAAGCGGCTGAAGCGACGGTGTTGGAGGAAACGTGGATAATTGAAATATATATATAGCCGCGTAGAGAAAAATTTGTTTATAAATGTATACCTTCGTAACTCCTTTTTATTTGTTGCAATAAAATATGTTAAAAAATACATTAAACGAAATAGTATACTTAAATCCATATCGCCAGGCAAGTTGCAAATTCAGACAATAAAATATCGATTCGCACTTAAGCGTGACGTCATAACTTTGGTAAGGTGGCTCTATACAGACAAAACTCCGATTAAATGGAAAGCGATTCTCCTCGATCTTCTTGAGGGTGAGCGTCGTACTAAGAAACGCATGACATTCTCCTTTCCTCTCGTCGTTGTACGAAGCCGAGTGAAGAGCAAAGCCCGAAATTAGAATACAAACCCACCGAATGGCGGATAGGACCCATGTGCCACACGCGAACACAGCAATACTGGCGGCTTTCAACGAGATCGAGAGAGTGTCTAATTTACATACGGTCTCGCGGAACGTCGATGAGAGAGCTGTAGAATTCGCGGTGGCCCGCTTCTCTGCAAATCCGCGTCATTCTTCTGGAAAGTAGTATAATTGGTTCTGCGTAGCGAGCTCGCGAAATTCAGTAGATGCGTAAATTGTAAACGTGTTATTCGATGAAGTTTTTCCATGTTAAGGCCACGTTCCTAAGATTATAAATTCATTTAATATTCGTTTCCATTTTCTTCTTTTATTTTCAAATCATTCTTTTTCGTACTTCACATATCACGCACCATTTGTGCAATCATTTTGCGACTAATCGTTTTCGAATTAATCGCGATCGTGCAGTTGTGACGTGATCGATCCCACGTCGTACGAAGAAATTCGCAGACGGCTATCAGGGGCGAAAGTTTCTTGAATCCCAGAGCGCAAAGAGAAACTTTGACCAAGCTGACTTGGGTGGCTGCTTGGCTAGCTGGAAACTCGAGGAAGCCCAGTCAGCTACCTTATCAACGACATCAACGACGATGTCGATCGTTGAGGTACGAACTTGCGTTCACCTTGCAGGGGGATAATTATACCGCTTTTGTCCGTAGCACTGGTAACGGGTTTCCACGTGAGCCTTTGTCCGCAAGCACAAGTGCAGCTTTGCGGTGCGTTATTGAATGAAGATTACACGTAACGACAGCTAGTGACTAGAATTATTTACTGAGGCTGAAAATGAGTGCAATTCGATAAATTACTACTTGCGATAATAGGCATTAACTAACACTTCGCATTATGATTTGAAATCGCATTAGCATACGATTTATGCAAGGTATTATAGAATCTTGTACTTCTTGCAAGGAGACATGAGTAAACTAAAATTTCTCATCTCATGTATCATATAAAAAAGTGGCTCTTAAAACGTTGGGCGTATTATTAACTCGCATTATAGAGTGGCTCGCCTTAGGACTCTGGGTTTGAAAGTCCTGCTGGAAGCTGGTTCGGAACAGCTGATGCCATGGAACAACGAACTCATAAAATAATTTTCACGAAGACCCTTCTGTTCGACTCAAAAAGTTGCAGAAAATATGAGAAATTATCCCATGACAAATTTCTGTATCCTTCATCTTGTAATTTAAAGTCTTACTTGGCAACCAAACACGTCTTTTATATAATAAATGTATTTTTATTTGAGAATGATAATATAATTATGAGAGCGAAAATAAAATTACGGATTACGATGAAATTTTGAATTAACACTTGGTCGAAGTTAAAAGAGAAGCGTTGAGTCAACGTAAGAAGAAAGTGAGCGAAGAGACCTACCCTTTTCGGTGCGGAATCTTCTTGGATATTAGAAGCAGTGGTGGTTGATATGATCTTTTAATGGGTGCTTTGTGGCTCAATCCATTGCTGAGATCTAAGACTGAGGAAGCTGGCGGTTGGTTGGCTGGCTGACACGCAGCACTAGCTCTTCTCATCATTGCCTTTGTCGTTCGTAACGCGGTTCCTTCTCGTCTCTCGTTAAGAGAATGACAGACGGACGGATGGACCAAGTGGCGGCTGCGTTGGTGCTTAATTTCCCCCTTGTAATTACGCGGTTGAGACGCGAATTCCATCAAGCAGAGAATGTGTAATAAATGAAATGATAGGACATAAATAGTCACAAATCGTTATTTGTCTTTAAACTCTTCAGACCGCGTTTTCTGATAGATTGAATATATTTTCCACGTATGACGATTTCCCATAGATAGTTTGTAATTTGATAAGATTCGTCTAATAGCGATGAATAATCATATTATTTTTTTCTTACAACACGATACAGCATAGGAAAATGAATTAATTTCAATGGTATAATGTGACCTTCTTTTATATTAAATTACATTTATATTTGCCATGAATTTTTCATTTTATATTACATACCTTTATACTGCCTATAAATTACTAATTATAATTCATAACAATTTTCACTTATCAGTATCGTGTATATAACATATATGTAAATAAATATTGCTTTTAATTGTTTATGTCAAAATGCTGTAACTTTACACTACATTTACAAATTTTCCAAAAATTTAAAGGACGGCGAAATATATTTATCTTATAATTTAAACAAATTGCGAGATTTTTATGTGATATTATATCTTTTAATCAACATTACAATGGATACTTTGTTTTGTTTAAAAACTGTTGATAATTAAAAACTTTCTCAATAGTGAAGAAGCTCTTCTAGCATTACTTTTACTGGAAAATCCGTGAAGTTTTTACGTCTCTGCAGAACGAGTTTCACGAGACGGTGTCGTATGTAGGTACGACTGTCGCGCAGCTTCTACCTCTAGGTAAAACCTTCACAATACGTTCTTGGCAGCTAGCTACCCTTTCCCTTAACGTCCAAAGTTTTCAAAGTACGACATTCAATGGGGGCTGCTGTATATATGTATATATATATCCCACTACTCTATCCCCGTCGCCATTCCTTTAGTCCTTCTACCCAGCAGCATCCTGAATCTGACGCGTTTTGTAAAACACGTGTCTAGATAGCATGGCAGTAGTAGTTAATATTTTCGTATAACCTTACCAGTCATGGCATCGCAAAAGAAATGTATCTGAATACATATCAACCGAAAAAGTACACGCATATAGAATAAGGTCTTAGATACGTCTAATATGTTAATTATTTTAATTATTTTCAACAAAATGCAATTCCTGTAATGTAATTATTTATAAAGTTTTTATAAAAATTGAAATATCCATTCATAATCTTCAAGCATTTCACAGACACAATAAGATTAATTACCCAAATGACATATTTACAAATACATATAAAATCAATAAATATCGTATTGAAACAAGTTAAAAGTTAAAACCAATCATTTCGTCAATCATACAATAACAATTATTATAAATGAATAAATCACGAACTGAAAAGAAACGTAATTAACAAATTGCATTGATTGTGCCAAAGTATCAATGTATTATATTGACAGTTAAGTAGACATGCGTGTCAGTCTACCGACAATTGTTCTACATCTATTTAAATGTAAGTAGAGTATGCTGTTAATTTTATTCATAGAAACTTCAAACATGTCTTCATTTGATACTTTACATAAGCGATCACTTTGTAAATAATTAGATCTTAGTGTTTAAAATTTCAAGTAATTATGTACTGTTATATACAGTTACGTATGAATTTACATATTCTTTTCGTATTCTAGATTTTGTTACATAACAGTCCTCATTAAATTACTCCGGTAGCAATTTCATTTTGCTCTGCTACTGTCAATAATTTCCGAAAACAGAAGGAACATTACGTAATTTCAATTACATGAATTTGATCAGTATTCGCAAACTTGAAAATAAAATGAAAGATATGTGAATGTATTCAGTCAAACGTAGATTAGTACAGATCCCTAAAGAGCATTTTCGTTACAATCATACGTTCCGGACGCTCGAGTCAACCATATCCGTGGCAGTCTTGGAGCATTTGACGATATGGGCGACTGGTACGGGTCTCTTCTCTTATCCTACACAAGTGGCCTTCCTTTGTCGGCAGGCTCCATTCCACGGAAACAGTCGCCAGGAAGCCAGCTAGCGCGACGAGGAGGACGCCCACTACCGTGACGTCATACGCCACTGACTTCATCTCGTTACGTTACGTTTCTCGACGAGACGTCGGATGCAGGAAGCCTACGGCTGGCGTTCTCCTCCGTCTCACCCTCGCGGTTTCAACCACCACTGTCCTAGATCTTTCC
>JABFOW010000655.1:0-10921 GCA_022817725.1 Archaeoteleia sp. ZL-2020 | reverse complement strand
GCTTTGGAAACGTTCGTTCCAACTAAACATCATCATGTTACATCAACATTGCATCTGAATTATGTAATGATTCATTGCCAGTGATGTAATTAGATACAAATACAACTTTCAATTAATATTTATAATTCATTACATTCAAAATGCCGTCCTTACTACACTGAACATCATTACATTAACAATAAAACAATTCATTATAAACTTAATCGTAACACTAATCGTTTCATATACAATGTCAATGTATCATGAATGTGTTTAGTGATCTGAGACTCGTTATTTCATTTCGTTAGAGTCTCTAAATAGTTAAAAAAAACTGACAAGAAAATTCCTTTTTAAAAAATGTCGAAATTTCGACATTTTATTCGGGAAAAATGACGGGGTTTCGTCGTTCGGTTTCTAGGCCTAACTTTTTGTCACGAGATCGCAAAGCATTTTCAGAAACATCAAGAAGCTGCGACCGAAACGTAACCATATACTCGGTGATCACATTCACGATCTGATTGCAATAGGAACCTATCTCACGTTACTAAAAAGAAAAACAACAGTCATAAATATCTTACAAGATTATTACGTAAATGCACGTTGAGATTTATCGAGGTGTGATGTATTGCATATCGTTCATCATTGCTTCATACTTTCTTTTTGATTTTGAAAGCATGCACTTACAATTATCATCTTTAAAATCATACATACATTAATGAATACTTCTTGCGGGTCCAAGTTCAAAATTAATACATTTTTATTGTTATAATCATGAGCCCCCACACATCACAAATCTCCCATGACAAGGACATTAGAGCATTTATGGAAGATTCGAGAGTTTCAATTTCCCGTGAAACCCCGTTGAATGCTCTAATGTCCATTTAAATCTTACATTCTTAGGAAATTGGTGTCGTGTGGGCATTGTCACTTGCACGAACTTTGTACCGGTCTGGCTAGTGATGTAAAAATTCTAGTAGCAGATGATAATTACAGTAATTTTATCACTTTTAACACTTTGCAATGCTTGCAAAATTCTTTTATTTATAAGTTTGTAGCAATTTATTCTTGTATGTATATATACAAAGTGTTAGAAATTTTAAATATGCGAGGGTTTAGACTGTACGCTTTAAAAGTGTAAAAATTACTGTAAATCATGCAGTATCAAACTTAAAATTTAAAAATCGATTCCGTGCAACGCACGGTAGCGATTTTCCATTCGCAAAAAAATGGAACATTGTCAGGTAGAAATCCACTTACTGGATCAGATATTGCATTTACGCACCTCGATATAGTTATTTCATAAAGCCTAACGATACCCGCTAACGTTTCAAATGTATACGTATAAAAGTAATAATAAAAATAATAATAATAATAATAATAATAATAATAATAGTTAATGACAAACTCGACGAGGTTGCTGCTGCTATATGGTATATCGCATGTAGCTAGCGTCCACGGGGGAGGAGCACCACCCAACCACCTGGACTGAAATGGGCTTGGGCAAAGAAAGAATTACTTGAATTCAGTACATAAAGCCTTGATGAGGACGACCTATAGCACCACGACGACGCCTTCGGAGGAAGAAGATTATCGGGGAGATCGATTACCTCTTACGACTAATTGGATGAGAGATTCATCCGGACTGCTACCTCAACATTGATAACTGCTCGGTTGCCATTATACACTAAGGGAAATGTCGCGAGAAGAAGTACTTTTTTGAATTGCATTTTGAGTGTATATAGCGCATTAAACGGGATTCACTGTGAGAAGAAGGATATGTTAATAATAGGATCCAAGTTTTTCTCATCTATAAATGGTAACATCTTAGATCTTAATGCTAGCATATCCGGCTCTGTTGATAATAAAATATGTAACTAGTAAATTGTAGTTTGGAATATTATCCGAAGAATTCGCAGAAAAGATAATAAATTGTAGACGCATTATTGGGATAAGTGACAGATGGATGGAGTTATGTGCCAGATTGGATGTTATAAATTGATATGTGAAAGCCGGGGAGTGTCCACGGAACACTCTAAGAAAGATCCTTTTGCGGAAAACTGAATCCACTGTACTCAAGCGAATTCTGTGCAGATTTCTTAAAGTGATCATTCCATAAAAAAGCACTGACGGGAATGAAGACTACTATAAATTCCCCTTTAATTATATATTTTTTTTTTACTAAAAACCCTGTAACTAGATTTAAAGTCAAATGTTTACCCTACGTTTAACCTATGGGGTTTGGCTACTGTCATGGTCAGGAGGGAGGGTATCACTTTTGGGCAGCTGGTTGTGACGGATGGTTCGCTAGTGGTTGGTGTCGAGGTCTTTGGCCGTTCAAACCTTACTATTCCTGTCACTGGTAGTCCCTTTCTTGCAAGCTTACGGGCTTTTCGTTTGGCTGCTTCTTTTTGTTCTACTGGTCCAATTTCGAGCGTGGGGAAGGGATTGGTGCCATGGTTCTTGTGATGGGTTGAAATGTTAGTTTTACAAAAAAAGGAATTTTTCCTTCCATGAAGAAGGGAGTGGGTGGAAGGAAGTTGTAATAAGAGAAAGATACTACGTACACACATATATATATGCAAGAAACAGGAGAGACCAGTGCTATTCATCGTTTATGTGTGAAATTATAAGTCTATCTGCGGAAACAGTTTTATTTTTGCTTCCAATTTTTATAACTATGCGGTGTGTATCTAAAACTTCAATTATTTTATGGGGGCCGTCAGTAAGCGATCCAAATTTTCCAGCTTTACTACCCTTTCTTAAAAATACGAAGTTTCCAGGTATAAATGTTCGTGGGTTTATTTTTCTATCATAATATCTCTTTGATTTTTCCTTAGATTGAATTAAATTACTTCTTGCTACGTGATGCAAGTCGTGCCATCTTGCTATCAATTTAATCAGATAATCATCATATGTTTCCAGTTTTTCGTGCTCATGTAAGGATTGTGCGGATGGCAGTAATGCTAATTCTCCAAATATTAGTTCAAATGGAGTTTTTCTCGTCCATTCGTGGACACTTGTATTATATGAAAAGAATGCTAAATCTAACCATTTGTCCCATTCGGAATCGGTTTGTATAAAAGATTTTAAATACTTAACTAAAGTATGATGGGATTTTTCTAGCCTTCCATTTGATTGTGGATAAAATGCGGTCGTTTTAATCTGACTTATTTGAAATATTTTAGCCAAGTTTAATTGTTTTACTTAAAAAGTTAGTTCCTTGATCTGACAAAATTATTTCGGTGCTCCATATATGCATATAAATCTTCTTACAAAACCCTCGGCTACTGAAACTGCGGTTGTATTTCCGAGAGGTATCCCGAGGGAATATTTTGTCAAAAGATCTTGTATGGTCAGCACGTATCGGTTACCATCTTCAGATCGAGGAAACGGCCCAACAATGTCCCATGATATTTTTTCCATTGAAACGCCGGGTGTGTCAGTAATGCACATAGGCAGGCGAATCTTTACTTTAGTTAATTTTTTGAGTTTGCACTGAAGACATTGCTGTACGAAATTACTAACTTCATCCTTCAAGTTTTCCCAAAAATATCTCTCGCGTATTCTAGTAAAAGTTTTACTTATGCCGTGGTGTCCGCCGATCGCAGAACAGTGATTTTCTTCTATAATCTTATATTTTTTTGAAATTGCTGGATTTTCTACTAAACCAGCACAAATTGTAACTTGAATCTCTGTATTTTTGTATATGTATATTATTTTATTTGCAACTTTTAACCATAGATTGTCATCTATTTCTTCTACTTTCGGTATACTAAAATTCTCAATTTCCTTTTCTCTACATGCGTTTAATAATTTATTCAACACGATTTGTATGTTATTCCAAATTTCTTCTGCATCGTAATCTTGATCGTGTTCGTCTATAATATAAAGTCCGATATAATGTCTTTTTCAATGTTTTAAAATTTTGATCGTTCCGGATGTTTGTGTATCAAATTTTCCTAATCGTTTTTTCGAGAAATGTTTTGTGAATTTGTCCAATGGTCTACCATTATTTTTCAAGAAGAACACGAGATTATCTTTTCGCATATATAACTGATCGCGGCTTTCAAAAATATTATTTCCGTAAATGCATTTATTTAAAATGTTCCGTATTTCAATATCTTCCTCTATTTCAGTAGGTTGATCCTTATCGAAGGGTGTTTAGGATTAAGGATAATTATTAAATTGCGCTAATTTTAAGTATTTCTTGATGTGTCGATTTTAAATGAAATATATTTTCACTGCCATGTATTAGAATTAAGTATCTTATAATCTGATTGTTATGAAGCCAATGTGTACAGTTTTTGGTTGCACCGTACACAAATTCCCAGAAACAGTACACAAATTCTTAGAAATAGTAAACATTGAGCCGTTGCTAACGCGCTTACAGCATAGCAACTGGCAAATTTGGTAGGCAGTACTAGTCAAAAACGCAAGCGCGACACACGCGTTGAGAGCAGCTAGTGCTCATTGCAGTAAAACTGCCCCTAAGTGCACCGAATGCACTTAGGCCTCTTCTTCCGCGGCGTTGGCGAAACGTGCGCGAGTAGTTGCGAAGTCAAACGCGCTTCGCGGGTATATTGTGCGCCTTGTGCAAGTTCGCCAAAGAGCGGCTTCTGCTTCTTTCGGGTTACGCGTGCTTTACAACCACGCGTACCATGACTATACTCGGCGGTATAGTTGCTTGCGCCTTTATCTTATTTATACGCGTCTTTACCTACTAATTAATTAACTCTTCATACGTAATAAATCACCTATTCATTGACTCTAGCGCGGTGTACTTAATTTTTCCCGGCATTCCTGTGCAACTCCCGATCCATTATTAGTACATGGATGTTCCCGCGTAACATCAGTTTCGGGCGATGAGAAACCCGAACAAATCATGTCCATACTTCTCCTATCGCGTGGCTAAAAAGCCTGATATAATTTTCGACGGAAGCATATTAACGAAATGTAAATGTACTTCCGTTACGTGGCTTGAAGCCTGCAGTTTTTGTCGATTAGAACATCTCACGTTGACAGTATGTATTTATTTTACTGCATAATTGATTTGTAATTTAATTTTTTTCTATTTATTATAATGGTACTATTTGCCATGTTGATACTACAGAATTTACTTTATATAGGCATTATAACAATATGTATTATACACATGGACTGGTGAAGCTGAGAGTGTTATAACTACGTGGCTTATACTAGCCTCATTTTGACTTTCTAGTTTATTATTAGTCTGTGCGGATCATGTATAGCTGCATGAACTGCTGTCTCTAATGGTTATGAATTTTATCTTTTGTAGATCATCCAATCTATTTTGCTTTTTTCGCACAATTTACAATAGTATTTGACCTTTGGGTCATCATAATCTATCACAGTATTTGCTCTATTTGGAATGCATCTCTCGTGTGTCCAACGTCGACAAGTGTTGCACATAATCATTATATCAGCAGTTGTTCGTCTTGTGCAGTAGAAGCACATATCTTTCATGGATCGACATATTACAAGAAGTTCTGTGGCTATGTCGAACCGATGTTTATCTGGATTAAAGTTCGGATTCAAAAACGATCTTCTAGTACCTATGCAATCCATATAATACATTACGTATATAGTGCAATTATAACTATCTGTTTGCATAGGTCATTCTTCTTCGCATATCTCTTTACGCCAGTTTAAGTGGCATATATTATTGTCCGCCAATATTTTACATTCTCCGAGATACTTCAGAAATAATGTGAAATATATGTCGCTTTGTGAGCTGTTTCTCAACAGCGGATCGATGTGTGTCAGTGTTGCTCGATCGATATCATGGATAACTAACGTACAATGCTGTTTATCAATTAGAGGTAAGAGTACTTTTCCACTTTTAGGATACTTCACATTATACATATCCCATATTCGTGGTTTTTTCTTGGTGGCTCCACTACCTAATATGTAAGAAACTTGTTCACTCTTAATGTACGCATCGTTTACCCAATTATTGTCAAATTTTCCTATTGCATAACTGTCTATAACAGATAAATCAACGTAGGCTTTCCCCAGTAAAGCTTCATATTCGTGTTTAAACAAAATTTGCTTTTTGTTGCCAATTGTGGCTTTCAGTCGATCACAATAATATTGTCCCAATATAAAATCTGGGACTTCTTGTGCGTAATATAATGGATCATTAAACAGACCATTAGGCAGGGCGTTAGCGTGATTTGAATTATCACTTGTCGTCGTTAGCGAAGACTTGTCGATTACGATTTCACTTTGTGTTGAGTTCACATAACACTTTTCTTTGCATTTCTCTATGCTTTTGTTATGCTTCTCGAGATTGATGGTTTTGAGTCAATCGTCTGGCAATCAAGGGTGGAATATTCACTTGTTAGCTTGACCACAGACATATCACTTACATCCATCATTTCCCCGTCATCATGTTCGTTTGATTTCCATGAACACGAGGTAATTGGCTTGAACTGACTAAATTCCGCTATAGTCGAAAGTGAGGTTCTTTGACACTGTACGTTTTCATCGTGCTTTAGTTTTGTACTTTTTGCTACTGAAGCAATAGTTTGGCATTCAAGATGACTTGAACTACGAATATTCCTTTTTCTTTCCCATTGTCATTCAACATGCATATTATCTGGTACATTCAATTTCTGGTTGACGCGACTACCCAACTTCGTTTCTCTTTTAGTTGATTTAGGTCCTTTTATTATTTCCCTCATTGCGGCTCGAGCACAAACTTTGCTTGAATAATCTTTCATAAGAGATACATATTCTCCTATCATCAAATTGGTCCTAGATTTACAGGTATCGTGCTTCATGATGTTAAAGAATCCCTCTATGGTAGCATTGCTTAATTTGCACTTATCTGGATGCTTCGCAGACAATATGATGGCTGTCCATATAGATGCAAAAGAGATTAATTTGACGGTTATGTAATTGGCCAATTGCGGAGCGCGGTATATGTTCGTAAAATTATCTTCATCACTATCCACGGTACTTTTTATTCTTACGTATCTTTTGTAAAAATGATCAAAAAAAGAAGATTCAGTTTGTAAAGTTTTGTCGTGACCATAAACATTTTCTGGCACATCATTATCCTTTTCGTCTTCATCATCATTATAATTTTCATCTTCCTCAATATATTGAAACTCATGAGGTGATTTATCGGGATGACTTTTCGTAAATAAATTATGTAATTTCGAAACAGCTTTGGTAGCTTCTTCGCAATTAGTGCTTAAAAATATCGTCATCGTTTGATCGTAAGCCTCTTCTAAATTTCCTATATGTTGGCACATGAGCATTATTCCTGTGCACTCTAGCACGATATTTTTTATTTTCTTATAGTCTGGGTATTTTCTGACTATATATCTTGATATGCGATGTTGTAAATGTGCGTAGCAGCTCTGAAGTGCAACCAAATTTTGTGGCAGATTTCCTCTACCAATTGCACAATTGTATGTAACTGTCAAGTAATCCAAGGCAGTCATTAAGTTCCATTCTTTCAGTATAGCGTTTATCGATGCCCAGCACCAATCGACGACGACTGTATCAAATGGTGGCCAAAGCTTCCTTTCTTGATTTACGAAATATTTCCATCTCATCCACAGATTTGATTGAGCGGGAATATCTTGCATCCCACTTGCCATTATTTGTTTATTACAAGCATATGCACAAATATTCTTTTGTCCATCTGTGGATCCGGTTTGCGAATGACGGAACCTGTCGCGTCCACGTAGGCAATTTTATTAAAATTTTTTAACATGTTGAGTTGCTTTTTGGGTACATATGTACTGCTAAAGGTTGCCCTACGTGTTGAATAAATTGATTGGTTGAATTACGATCATCGGCAAACCTTTGATTAATATCACTTATATCTGTTGAGATAGTGTATTTGATATTTCTACCTCGATATTCTGAATGTGCTTTCTGGTACGTGGTATGTTTATGCATATCTCCATAATGCCCTTCCATTGCGCGATGTAGATATGCTTTCTTAATTGATTGATCGTACATCAATTGCTGATTTACCCTTTTTCAATTCGTTTTGAACCTTCTTATCACGTTTTTCCCCGCGTAATTGCTTAAATGCTGGTTTGAGCGTGTGTATAACCTCACCTTCATACTTCGTTGCATAAACAAATACAGTACAATATGGTTTACGCAACTGGGTTATCTCAAATTTGAATTTTTGAGGGTGACTTTCAACGTCTCTGCAGTGTGCATAAACCGATATGGTTTTTCTTAAGTTTACTCTGTAACCGTAAAACTTTAGACAACATTTATCTATAAATAAAGCCATTTGGTCTTTTACGCTTTCTGGAGCGATTCTTTTAGCCAAGACAGTGTCTGTTGTCCCTTAAATTCGTTTTCCGAGATTACTTGCTGTATCGTCGTCACTGGAGTTTAACGATTTATTTTGTATGACGAATTTGTCTGTCATAACTTTATACTGTTTTCCCATCCAAATAAATATGTCTTTCTTTTTCGGAGGTGGTACATCACACGAGACGTTAACAGTATCAGGATCAATTACGATATCATCTTCATCATCTCTATTAATTTCGCTGATTTCTTCCATTCCATGTCGATTGAAGTCTGTGACGATTGACGGTGACATTGAATCATGACCACTGTTTGCGTTAGTCATGTCTATGAATTCTTTATCGTCAACGAACACTTCATTATCATTCTGATGAATGAAATCATTAATATCTTCAATATTAATCATATCATCTGTAGAAATAGTTTCCTGTGTCATCACATTGATTGGGACATCATGCAGTTTAACTCTATATTTGTCATTGTTGGGTGCACAGCACACCTCTCGGTTTTCTTCACATACTTCACTTTCTTCTTTAGTCACATTGCTTTGTGCACCGTCGTGTGAAGAGAAACAGTTCGAAGGTGGAAAAGATTTCTTTTCTTCCAATCTGATAGATGCCAATCCGCGAATATTTTTAACATTGTTCGACCAAAATCCTTGCAACTTCCGCGCATTCTATTTATTAACAGACTTCCATGTCTTCCTGCAGACCTAAATAGAGTAATTGTCACAAGGTACATGAACAGTTAATTACATATAGTTGCACTTTTACAAATATAAGCACAGCAGTACGATGTACATATACTCATATTAATGTTTCATACACTGAAAGAAAAAAAGGGACAGCAACGAAAATGTTGTAGACAGAACTAGAATTCTTGTAGACAGAACTAGAATTCTTGTAGACAGAACTAGAATTCTTGTAGACAGAACTAGAATTCTTGTAGACAGAAACAGCGTTATTGTTATTGTAACAATGACAATAGTAGTACGTAACAGAAATCTTGTTCTGTCTACATTATTGTCGTTGCCTTACGTACCATCCTTATACATACCATTCAAGTTGTACAGAGTACCATTTATGTTTTTCAGTGTACATCACCAATTAAATTTGTACCATAAATAGACAATATCGGATGAGACGGAAGGATAAAAACTGTACACCGCAATTTCCTACTCGTGCGAAGTCCTACACGCATATTTTTACACATACCAATTTCTCCACAATAACGCTGCTAAATCCTGTACTGTAATTTTCTAAACGCACAAAGTTACACGAATAACACGGATTGACGGAAAATATCGACCTGGGTGATTTTACACTAAAGAGGTCCACACACGCACACAAACACAAAAGCGTCTTTTATATACTGCGAAAATAATAGACAATGTTAAACAAAGAATAAAATTTTTAATTGCAATTTTATTATAGTAATTAAACATATTTTAGATAGGTACGATACACTAAACTTCAGACTGTTAGCATGTAAATTATATTATCAATGCTTGTAAAAATATCAGGCTCAGCATATATTATCATAAAAACTTTAAATATCCTGATGAAAGAGTGAATCGAAGGCAAGATTTTATTATTTTAAGTTTGCAACGATGTCTTTCACATAATACCTACGTCACTGTTAATGTTTTGAATACATATTACACTTTATGAGTAATGCCTAGTGACATAATGGGCTTTGCTTACATGATTGACACGTTTTTCTGATGCACGTTCTGAAATATATTCATTTACGTCGTTTTCAGTATCAGAATTATCTTCATCTATTACATTGTTTACTACAGTCGTGCACTATTTTGAACTATTCAGAATCGGCATAAACTCATTTACATGCAGTAGAGTGCCGCAATTCCAATGTGCCGACACACCCAATGTACCGATATTTTAAAATACCACTCACACAAAATAAGTTTCACCCATAAAGTTTCAACTCTATCACTATACCGGGACAATAAAGTCCCATTCACGCAAAATGTTGGCACTTCCCAGGTTTCGACACACTCGTTACCCCTACACTCCGAAAGCCCGGTCATAAAAAGTACAGATTCCGCGATTGATTCGACTTATGCATTGTGTAGTTGTACGTGAAGTACAATTTAATGAAATAATATTCCTTCATTCAGCAATATTGCAGCAATAAAGCTTTACTAATATTACGTTTTAGTGGCATAATAAATTGAATAATAGGTGGTCAATCTGCCATTGATTCAAAAATTAATACGATATAAAAATACTAAACAAACATAAAGTTAAAGTACAAGTTGAAACCTCAGAGGACTGTACAGTAATAGTGAAAGCATTCACTGAAAAAAATAGAGTTCCATAAATATCAAATCAAAGAAGAACGTAGCTTCAGAGTTGTACTCAGGAACATGCACCAGACAACTGACCTTGACCAATTAAAAAGGGAAATTGAGGAAATTGTAATACAGTCACAAACATTCATAATATAAGACAAAGAAACATAAAAGAACCGTGCCACTATAGAACAAGGAAACATACAATGTGGAGTTCATTATACACTCAAGGATAAGATTTGAACCCCCACATCTAAAAAGAGAAATGCCGCAATGCACCAATTGCCAGAGATATGGTTATACCAAGAGATTTTGTAACCA
>JABFOW010000654.1:0-10932 GCA_022817725.1 Archaeoteleia sp. ZL-2020 | reverse complement strand
TAACATTTTCCCCCAGTTTTCTTCTGCATAAAATAATAGTACGAGAACAATTTTCGTCCGAACGATTTTATTTTCTATGTGTCCCCAGATAAATGGGACTCTGATAAGCCATTACTTATCTAAGAATTGTTGATTCATTAATTTAAAAAAAATGTAACATTATGTAAAGTTTAACAAAGAATACATTTCATGAATTGAAATAATTAATAACATATAACCGAACGACAACTTTAGTCGTAAATTTATCTGGCAGATTTCTTCCCAGTAACATAAAGATTTTATAAACAAATAGTTTGTTACAAAATCTTCTCGTATTACGAGGTTAAAAATATCTGTTTTTTTTATATACTTTCTGCTAAAAATAGACTAATTTTTAGAAAATTTCTTTAGTCAACAAATGTACATGAATTAGATTAAAGTGGAAAGTATAAAATGACAAAGAAAAATGTGTAACGCAGAAAAGTTAAATATAAATAGTAAGAATAGTAATAAAAGTTACACATAATGTAATTTTATTGATTAAATTTCTAAAATGTTATGCTTCGTGTTGATTTTTAAATATTCCTAAATACTGCACCAAATAATAATAATACAAAAGAGAATGATTAAACAAGTAATTTGCTGTGATGTGTACTGAGTAAAAATCTTAATTACATTTTTGCAGTTCTCTGGCAAAGATTATAGTTCAAGGATACAAAGCACTACAGCTGCAGTATTTCTTCACTTGTGGCCATGATGAAGTCAAAGCATGGACTATTCAGGTAAGTGCATCAATAATTAAATTTGTTTATTCATTATTTTATATGCTTGTAGTACTTAGAATATTAATTGTAACACTATTATTTCTAGAAAGGGACAAAAGCACCACAAGCAGGAGGCAAAATTCACACAGATTTTGAAAAAGGTTTTATTATGGCAGAAGTTATGAAATACGATGATTTTAAAACCGAAGGCACAGAAACTGCTGTAAAGGTATATAGATAATATAAAGAGCTTAAGTTTTCTAGCACTTTTCGTAAAAAAAAATGTTTCGTAAACGTTCATATTGGAAATAAGCCTTAACGGGATGTCGTAAACGATTGCAAATACAAGTTACTGACTTTATAACAAGAACTAATTTTTCCAAATATAATCATTTCTACGATTATATACGTATTTAAAGAGTCTCCTAACATTCCACGAGCATAACAAAGAAATTAAAACATTGACAGCCCATCAGAATACCATTTACAAGTTTAAAAATAATTTATCGAACCCTGTTTTACCTACAAATTAACTGTTCTATACAACATTTCAACGATTTACTATATATCACTTAATTTTTAAATACAGCTTCAGAGCCGGTTCGCGATTGATCAGCTGTATTCTAATTTGTAAACGAAAGAGGTGTCTAATGCATTTAAATGTCTGCGAAGTACAGGAAATTGAATATTGGTTAAAATTGATTATCAGCGTGGTAAGTTTTGTAATATTTTTATGCATTCGGGACATTTTGAACCGGACGCCTCTTCCTTAGGCCATTTCAAGTCATCGTACTAAAAGATATGTGATTTTATGTAGTATTACGGAAATGAAGTGACTTTTAGTAAAACAATTATTTTGTAGGTAAAACAAGACAATTCCAGAACTCCGTTAACTGGAAATAATTAATGTGATTCATCTTACAGTTATTGAGTATTTACACACACGAATATGATCGAAAGTGCAATAGTCAAATGTAGACGTATTAATATAAAAATAAAAAATCAATTAATACTGAACACAATTAAATATTGTCAATTATTCAGTCAATTACTGAACACAATTCAGTCAATACTGAACACAATTAAATATTGTCAATTATTCATCAAATGTCATTTATTTAACATTTTTCTGTTAAAATTTATATTAAAAAAGAGCATAAATTAATTAAACTGAGAGTTTAATATAAATAAATAAAATACGATGAGAGAAATTCATAGCATTTTGTCAGAAATTGTAACAATTTGACTAAATATATTATTTTAATTTAACTACAAAATAAACCTAAGAAAGGAATTATATAATTTTATAATATTTTTTTAATTTAATTCGTAAATATATATAATAACAATTTAATGAATAAAATCAGCTTAATAAGTAAACTATATAATTTTGAATCATTCTACATTAAATCGACAAAATTTTCCAAATTTAATTTCTGTTTTTCATAAAAATCTATACGGTGTCATTTGACATTGATCTAAGTCTCGTCAAGCAAATTAGTCTAAAAAAATGTTGTCAGTAAATTTATCTTAAATATAATTATATATTTTTTACCTATTTTTGCCAACCTATCATTTTACAATGATTCGGAAAACATTATGTTTTCTGTGAGTTTGTTATGGAATATTAAAGCTAAAAAATAATTGTTTGATCATATATACTTTACTCTTAATTAGTTTTACTTTTTGCTCTTAACTTTTGGAAATAACAATAAATCCTTATATTGCTTGTATATTTTGAAGAATTTATGAAACATTTTGTTAATTAAACAAATATTTCGTTGATTCAACAAAATAATTTGTAGATTTAACAAATCATTTTGTTAAGTGTAAAACAACAGAATAATGTTGTTAAATCTGCCAAATTTCATATAGACTTTTTTTATTTGAACTTCAAAATCCGTTAAAAATTATAGGAATGTCGAAACATGTCGTAGAAAATGTAATTATTTCACGTTTCAAAAATCGACAAAACCTGAACGTACAGATCACGCATTTGATCGATTATCTTTAAAATTATTTAAGACAAAGCTTCTGCAATAATTGAAAACAAAAAAATTATTGATACAGTCTTATGGTACAACTCATTTGAACAAAATATGAAAATAAATATCCATAATTTGTTTGAAAATTGTTTCATATGGCAAAACTACACCCTTTCTCCAATTTGTATAGTTTACGGAATTTTCGGCTTTGATTTGACAGTTTTAATATTTTATAAACAAAAAAAAATTTTCAGACGTAATAGTTTATAACCTTGTATGTAATATAACATTAATATGTTCAAAAATACATAAGCAGAGTATATTATTATTTCATTTAAATACATTTGTATGCGATAAATTAGATACTCTAACTTCCCGATAGAGTGAATTATTTTAGTGGCATTGCATAACAGATATCTAACTTATCCTACGCGCACATTATTCAGGAAAATAAATAAAATGTAAATAAATTTGTATTGTTCAACTAGGTATAGAAACATACATTTAATGTAGTGGATAATTAAATAAAAGTTTTTAGTTCGTCAATTTAAAATGTTTAAATCTTCGAAATAAAATAATTAACCAAAAAATCATACCTTACTTTAGTCAAATGACAAACAACATTTTTGAACTTATATAAAATAGTATTAACATTTTAGAATTGTATTAAAAACAATTTATTTGGTTAAATTTAATAGTAGAGTCTGTATTAAATTTGGTTTAAACATTATATTTTCATGCATCTTATTTAACGTGTAGAGTACGAATTCATCAATATAAAATTCCACACGATAATTGTTTTTAAGATAAATGCACTATTATGTTACAAAGACAAGAATATAATGTTTTAATGCTTGGTTATTATTCAATAAAGTGTATAAATATTGTCTTTCAAAGCAAATAATACTAAATTTAATATTGAAATTATTTTTGTTTTGATTCTAAAACTTAATTAAAAGTATCTATGCCAATTATGTATATAATCAAAATATTGTATATAATCAAAATTATGTATAAAATCAAAATATCAAACCATTTGTAGAAAAAGACGTTTCGAATTCTAGTTTTAGAGTCATCTTCAGTTTTTAAATTATTTATAAAGTATAATAAAATAACAATCACGTATAAATGAAAATATATAAAATGCCAATTGCAAAGACATGAATTTTATAGCGTTAAAGCAACAATGCGCCTGAAGTACTGCAACCAGCGTAACCCAATAGTATGCCGAAACAGCCTCATTCCGGGGTATTATAACGTCAGGGCAAACGAATCCATGTATTTTCTATTATAAAAGTGCCTTTCATGACTTTCATACATCCAAATATATATAATTACAGTGTTTAAAAAAATAACCATAACCTAACCTAAAATGTTACCGAAACTTTGTAAATTTTATACTTTATACTTTAATTTACATAAAATATTCTTTAGTTTTTGATATCTCATAAAACAAATTAAATTGTATATTAACCTGAAATGTCATTTATTCACTGCGCATTTGAATTTGTTATCTTGTATATTTTAATGAAATACATTAATTACATAGATTTATTGTTTTAGGCGGCAGGAAAATACAGACAACAAGGAAGAAACTATGTTGTCGAGGACGGAGACCTTATATTGTTCAAATATAACGCCGGTGCTGGCTTAAAGGATGCGAAGAAAAAATGATGGCGTGTTATTCTAGTGATACTGCTGGTTTTCTTGTACACTAACATGATATTATTTTCCTGTTGCGATGGACCTTACTACAAAGATCAAAATGTCTCAATGCCGAAATCTCCTTAGTTACTTTCTTCTTCATTCAGATTATTAATGTGCACAAAAAATTTACGCCATTGCTACGACTTCAACTAAATTAATCATGCATTTACTTTATTGAGTGTACATATATTGTGGCCGCGGCATTGTAATGCGTTTTTTACATAATCCCTTTAAAAAGTGTGCATCTTGTTAAAGACAAAAATGAGCGAAAAAATGCTATATTTTTTTTTATATTCGTCTGTATTTATTTGACAAAGTAATAAATATGACGTAAATAATACAGGTATACAGCGTATATAATAAGGATATGCTTACCTGAATCAGAGTCGTAGCAAGCAAATTGAGTGTCTCTCTGGCATATCGATGCCATACGTGCAGTTGAGAGGGACAGAACGAGATGCGACCTGTCTTGGAGTCGAGAGAGACACCCAATTTGTTTGCTACGACTCTGGACTGAATATTTCATCCCAAAACATATGTAACCAAAATCTGCCAATTTTTTAATTGTATATTATTTATAACAAGAATTGATTTTTTTCAAATTGATTTTTACATGAACACGTACGTATGTCCAAAATGGACTGCAAAATATTTTTTAAATTGGCGTATTTTTAATACTTCGTAATCCATAACACAAGAGGCAATGGAGGAAAATTGTATATTACATATCTTGTTTCACAATTTTGAACACAAAATATTAATTTTCAATCAATCATATAATGTACGATACACAATTGATAGATGTTTGTGATTCTTATTTGTGCGCTTAAAATTTTCAGGTGTGTATTCTTAATACATTCATGGAATGTCCATTACGATTTCTTAAGATAGGTTCAGTGTATAACAAAATTAATGTATTTAATATAACAAATTTATTATAAATTTATAATAAATCTCCCTGAGAAATATGAATATAACACATTTTTCGCATCACATACACATGGAAATACGTATAAACATCAAAATATAACAAAATATAAATAAAAAATTCTCTGTCAGGTGCACATATACACAAAAGTTTCCGTGCAAAAATTAATTAACCCCTACTTTGTAACTACAAAAAGATGCGTTAAACTGAAAGGATACTAAAAATCATCTACGAAATAAATGTTAACTAATTATTTTTTAAGTGAGAAACATTCGAACTTTGATTGATATGCAGAGAGAGTGATTTTAAATAAGATGTAATAATAATAATGTAATTTAATGCTATTTTGTATACATTGCCAATAAATGATAATGTATAACTCATAAATATGAATATTTTAAATATTTAATACTCATATAAATCAGGTTACTAAATATTGAACTGATTGAGAAACAGATAAGTTTATAAAGAATACATTTTTCCTGCAAGTAGCGATAGAAAGGTGCGAGTACTGTATAAGATAGATCAACATGATTGTATTCAAAGGCGTTCCGAAGATACTGAGCAAATTGTTGGAAGTCTAATTTCGCCAAAAACAACAGCAGTCTTAATTTCGGAAGACGGGTAAATGAATGTTTTGACGCCCGCTACACATATAAAACAGGCAGCGAAGAAAAGCTACATTTAATTTATTAAAGCGCCTCACACTGACTGCGAGGTGGGTACTATTATAGTGTGTATTGTGCGGGAACTGAAAATTCACCCCTGACTGAAGTTGAACTTGCTGTAAATTTGGAGGACTGATAATCAGAACGATTAATTCAGTGTCATCTGACGAAGTTAATAGTCATTATGTATTATACTATTATAGTATATATATCTTAATACATTTTTATACTTTAATAGCAAATGTTTAAACGTTACTTTAATTGTATTGAATTTTTGAATATTATAGATAAAGTTACGCAGCTCTATTAGATTACTTTATATTGTTAACAAATTTTAACGATTTCGTATGTAATCATATAAGGAACTAATTGTAGAAGTAACACAAATAATGTGCCTATTTTGTGTATCTCATATTTTATAATATGTAATATTTTTCCGTCTTTTCTACAAATAATGTATCTTTTATTATATTTAATTGTATACAATCTTACTCTCTTTTAAATATTACAATTGTATTCTAATTTTATTATAAGTATAATCATCTAATTATTCTAAATTACTGTACAAGTAGATGAGACTTTGTAAATCATAATCGGATGAGAAATGAAGATTTTCAATTTGAAAAACTGTAAATAATTATATTCGTTTATAGGAAGGTTATTTATGAATATTTTTAATCGTCATGTTTTCATTAAATAATGAGGTAATGCTAGTTCAGCAATCAAATTACAAATAATTAATCCTTATTTGTATAACAGATCATTCAATTTGTCTTCCATCGCTGCAGTACTACATTGAAGAGTCTCCAAAGAAAATATTTATTAAATATATTTTGAAATGTTTCATTCACAATACTGCTAGAGAACTTTTTTTATATATTAGTTTTACTATATGATAAAAGAAATGATTACATAAATGTGAATTTTTAGTTTTATATAAAATTTTATAACTAATATATAAAATATGCGACGAACATTCGGAAATTTTATTTGAAATTGCATGACCAATAAAATTTTTTCACGCTGAATAAAGATTTATTCAGAACATATAAATATTATTCGGTGCAATTGCATTATTTCGTTGGTCCAAATAAAAATACATTTTAATTAATTAAATAGTTGACTTCCAATTATAATATAAATTTTAATCAATTTTAGTTTATTTAAATTTATTATAAGCAAATGTACAATGCACATTTCATGTAAATGATAAATTTCTACAAAATTAAAGTTTACATTACGAATATTACTGATTGCTTTAATCTATTTTTATTTCTATAAAAATATTAATTAAAAATAATGTTTATGTATCTGTTATTATTTACAATTATTTTAATTATCTGTCTTCGCAGTCAGATTAATAGTTTTTCCGATTAAATATAAATGAATACATAATTATTCATTTATATATATATATATATCTGACGTCAATGTAGAATAGTCGATATTTAATAATCAAGGTAAAAACTATACTGATTGAATCTAAAATCGAGATTGATAAAGATCCATTTCTATTTTTTCTATTTTTTTTAAAAATAAAGTTTATTATTGTAATAATGTAATAAATAATATTCAAATTAAAATATTGTTTTGCTGTATGTAACAAAAAATTGATAGTAAGCGCACAAAAAAGGATGGTCACTGAACGCTACTGCAGAGAGGCACAGAATTAATCATTCTGATTATCCTCATAATTTACAGCGAGTTCATCAACTTCATTCAAGGGAACACACACCAGAGAGCTTTCCGCAATAACACATTTTCATTTTCATCTAACGTCCATGACGTCCACCGGTGGTTAGTTAGTTTGGTTGGCGGCAATGATTGCCTTTCGTTTCTCGATTCCTCCTCGGAGATAGGAGAAGAAATCGATCAATTGATATTCTCCGTACGGAGAGAGAGAGTGTGTGTTGAATAGAGTCAACCTCCTGCTGACTTAGCCTAAGCATAGCCACTGCAGATTCGCCATGAAGTGTTTTTCCTCCCTTCTCTATCATTCTTACTTTTGATTCCCGTCTGTTCAGACAGTTCACACATCTTGGTTACGGCAGTCCATCCAGGGGCGGAGGAGAGTGTCGTAGGAAGATTCACGGGCACACACATACCCCCCGCCCCTCCTGTAACCCGCCTCTTACTTTCGTATTGAGCGATAAAACATCATCTATGGCCCCTCTGCCGAAGTTGAAAAAACTCCTACTGCTGTCTTTGGCGTAAACACGATTCCAACGAATTTCTGAGTAGCATCGAACCATCCTTAAATAAACTCATGTTGATCTCTCTTATATACTACCCGCACCTTTCAATCACCTCTTGCGAGAAAAATGTGCGTTCTTCATGCACTTATCTTTTTCTCAAACCGTTCTGTGTTTAGTGGATGATTTTCATGCGATTTTGCCACTTACAGTGCGACGCATGATACAGTAGAGCGGATAATGCGTCGGTAACAAAGGATATTTCTTTGCCTTCCTTGGATGTAGCTATTTTTATCGATCTCAAATATAACGATTTAACAGTATATTTATTTGTAATTTAAGGCTTAGCTCATAGTAATTCAGTGCTACTGTTCTTTATAATACGGTATTACATTTTGTAAATCGTAAGCCACTGATCTAGAGTAGGATACAACTAAAACCAAAAGTAATTGTTATTATCTTGATGTAAATAATTCGCTGAAAAGGCTGAAAAGTTTTTAAAAATTTATCCAGAGTTACTTTTTAAAAAAGTCTTTTTCCTTGCTTTCTTATTGTTACAGTAAAAGCAACAAACATGGAAAAACGTAGAAAAATTAAAGAAAAATTAAAATCTGAAAACTACAAAACTGTAGCGTTTTTTCTATTAAGCGTTTGTTCAGACAAATTTACAGAAGTTTTTCTGTGAATTAATTCCACCATGGTAGATATGATTTAAAAATAAAAGATTGCAAGGGTAGGTAAATTATAGCTATATTGTGCTGGGAATAACGTCGGTAACTGGTGTTTGGAGTGTAACATGCTCTTAAGGTATATGTGTCAACCATCGGACATATACCGACTATCGGACACCTTTTGTATTTAAAGTCCGGACTTCTGTTTAGGCTGTCCCTGAAATGACGTAAATCCTTTAATGCGAGTATTTTTGGCAACATTCTAAGATAAAATTGTCGAACGCCAATCTATTCAAAAAGTAGTATTTTCAGAGATATTGAAGCAAAAGTATAAATAAGTTTTTTCCAATACCTCGAAAAATGTTGAAGATGGAAACATACAAAAATTGTTATTTGAGCATATTTAATTTGTAAACAAAACTTAAGGCTTATTTGCTAATTTGTATATTTTATACAAGTTTAGAAATATACCAATCCATTATCTTTTTACTTTCAGTACAATATTTGAGTACAATGTAGGGATATTTTATGGAATATTGTTATGGGATAATTTCAACGATATTTTTAGAGATATTTGTTAACAGTATAAGAATTCTGAGTATTACTTAGCTTTATTCTATGATTTCACATTACTTTTTTTCTTTATTTAAATACAATATATATATTATGAAAAAATTTTATGGGAACCTTGTAACGACACATTTTGTACTTTGTAGGATATTTGTACGGATCTTTACTTATATATAATTTTAAGATCCAAAGATATGGCAAGAAACTATCAAATAATATTTATAGAATATTCACATTCGATCTGTATTATTCAGAGATTTACTTACAACAAATTTATTCGATGAAGATATGTCTAATGAGTAATATCGAAAAGGAAATTTATAAAACAGAAATTATATAAATTAAATTCTTGAAAATAAATGTAATTAATACGTATATTCTCTCATCATTTTCAATTATCAAAAATGAATTTATTTTCGACAATTTAATGTTGTACATATAATTTTTGTTGTCTTTGAAGTACAATATAAAACATATTTTTTATTTTTGCATGAAAACATTTTTAGAAATATTTATAGAGGATACGAGATAGGCCAATTTAATTTTGGTTCTTTTTTCCGCAAATAACTGTACTTTACATAATTAAGTTCTTTAGACCGCTGCAAAGGAAGTTGAAGTTGAGAATGAAGTCAGAGAATTTAAAAATTTTCAAATTGAATTCATAATATTCAATGTTGTTCGCAGAATTGCTATCCGCAAATTAAAACAGTTTGAATTCGTTATGAATTCGCTATGAATTTTTTTAGAGTAAATGAATTTCACAATGATTCATAAGAATGGCATATTAGAATTCATACATATTCTATTCAATTACCTTATAGGTTTTCACGCCGCAAAGGTTAATGTTGGAAGTCAAATCATATTAAGGAATTTACAATTTTCAAAATCAATTCCGAAATTAAAGGCGGCAGAATTATAATTGAATGGTGGCAGAACTAGAAAGTTTTGACCATAATATAACATTCGACGTTGACGAAAACATGCAATGTAACATACACTGAGACAAATATATATTATATTTTGATATATATATCAATACATTTTACTATTATTCGACGTAAGATAGGGACACGACAAATGGATAAACTTATACAGCATAGTAACTTTTATTTACTACGCATAACACGATTAACATGCAAAAATTACTATGTAGAATGTCAAATACTTCATATAACTATCGCAGAATAAATTACCGTATATTATACATCTTTCTTTGAATTAAAATACATATTAAAAGCAATAAGTTCTATCACGTTCATTTTCGTATTAGCATTCAATGTAATAATTTTCTAATTAGACTTTTTAATAATTCATACGCTTAGAATAAATAACTGTACAATAAACGTATACACGTGTATTATTCTTGTTTTATTACACGTTTTGCATGAAAAATAGTACTTTTTCTCCTAAATTTCTGTCTACTGTGTTTATCTAGGTTCGAAGCCTACAATTGAATTTTCCGGTCTCT
>JABFOW010000653.1:0-10934 GCA_022817725.1 Archaeoteleia sp. ZL-2020 | reverse complement strand
ATGAGATGCAGTATCGAAATGTTATTATGGAAATATGCCATATCATCCAAATGCATGTAAAATGCTTCTTTTGATGTATAATTTAAAATTTCTTCCATGTGTGGGTGGCCAGAGTTATTACTCTAAAATACAAAGTTTATCAGGCTTTAAATCGGTAAATGTCGTTTCTTCTTTTTAAAATATACATATCAATATGTGTAGTTGCATAAATAAAACCAAATTGAAAAAATGGTTTAATTCATAATTTTTATTTTAAATCCATTCTTTTTTCACGTGGTAAATTTTAAATTATCAAAAAATGCTCATAGATACTATCCTTTAGTAATACTATCATATAGTTTTGTCCATTGACATACTATCCTTTATCGTATTACATAAAACTGGAATCTAGACTTAAAAATGACAACATTGTTGCTAAACTACAACAAAATGAAAAACATTATTACAAAATGAAAAACATATCAATAAATAATATTTGACACTTTTAATAGTTGTTTTTGTTGAATTAATTGGACTCATATCACTTGACTGTTTACGTCAGGAAAAATTCTTGGCCAGATAAGGGTTAACTTCGACTGTAGTTTTCTAACTTATATTTAGTTTGATACATTTTAGTTTGAGGACACTTTTAAGTGGTTGGCGAAAAAGAGAAGACTATGTTTTAACCTATTTCGTATTACATGTTGTTTGACTTAAAATGCCCGTCACTTAGTTCGCAGTAATTAATTAAATACCCAGGGAAATCTTTTTTAATTAGTTGAAAGATCAGACCGTCAAGTCAGATCGTGTCTATAAATGCCTTCTCCAAATTGTCTAACCATGCTCTTGTGAATTCATTGTTGCCGAGGGTCGAACAAATGTAAGAAGTGCTTTTATTTATCCCACGTGTTTCCAAATGGTTTAATTTAAATCCAAATTGAGACTCAAGAAGAATTTTATTCAGGTATCTCATTTTGCATTATTTGAAATATCAGACTCTTTCAAAATTCAAGTACTGTATACCATTCAATTTTTTACAACTTGTTTTAAAATGTATTTTATTTGAATTATTTTTTCGTTTTTTAATTAACAAAATTTCAATACTACGTACACTATTTTCTTATATAAGATATCACCAAGTTGCAATATCATCTTTAAAACAATAGTTTTGTTTTGATCGGTTATTGCATCAAGATTATCTTTAGTTTCATCGAGATAATATTTTTGTTTCTTTTTCATTTTTGTGGCTGCTATAATGTTTGCTAAAAGCAGCATTTTTTACGGAGACACTTTCCTGCGCAGCATTCGTTTCAGAAGAAGCTACCACTTTATTGGCAATAACGCTGTTTATATTTTATCTAACCGTATTTTTGTCTTTTAAAATTGAAGATTTTATTGTTTTCCCACACGTTACCTGTCATTTCTTTGGATCTGATTTTATACACTTCTGGATCATTTTTTGTAAAGAAATTGCTGTAAGAGTTATTTAACTCGTTTCTCTTTTCTTTCGTGAGTTTCGGAATAGCGCATTCAGGACTCATTGACCGTATTACGTATGTTACGTCACTAGCGTCGTGTTGAGAATTCGCATTATTTATTTTTCGCTACGATGTCTTCTCTTTTTGCATGGAAAACAGTAGATGTATAGTCCTTGTAACAAGGAAAAAGTAAATACCAAACTCAAGTCATGTTTACAGCACACAGAAATACATCTTTTTGTACCATCACACACATACAATTATTATGTTTAAAGGTATTCTAGTGACATTCTATACTCGTCGTACAAGACTGAACCGCAGAATGGCGTTGGGGTTACAAACCACTATGCGACTAAAAACTTTAGGTTTATCTTTCAATGATGCTTGACTGCGCAGTATTTTGAATTAAACGCCATTTTTACTCGAAGAAAAATGTTCTGTTTAAAGTATGACGAGTAATTTGTAAATTGCCATTAAACTAATTTCGTGTATAACATTTTCTGAATTTATTTTTATCATAACATTTTTATTTATTTTTGTCATTTGCATTGGTATTGGAGCAAGACACAATGTTTTGTTAAGACAATTAAATGAATTAAATTAAAGTGAAATCACAATTAATGTTAAATATAGATAAATTAAATAAATGTCAGAATAATGTAAAAAAATATCGCCGAGGCCAGGTTATAAAATTCCTTAACGAGAGGGACTCTACGACTCTTGCAGAATAATTCGCACACCTAGATGTTTCAACCCTTCCTGCTGATAACATAACGGTACAACCGACTTCTACATTCTATTGTTTTATACGCAATAGATGGAACTACTGCATGGCACATTCCTTTCCGGTCGCTGTACCATCAATTCGACTTGTCTACAAACTTGTCTAGTGACCTACGTATATCTTGTATCTTATTTGGTATTTTGAATATAATTTATAAAAACTAGCAATGAAAAAGAAGACTTTTTGGAATCTTTGATTAAATAAAATAATTTTTAGAGGTCAGTTGAGAAGATATATATGAGAATGAGGATGCTATTCTTATATCAAATATCGTTCTGTGTTCAATAGCTGTACCCATATCACAGTTATTTTTATAATCCCATAAGCTGGCTAATAGTAATATTTCAAAGTAAATACTTCAATGTATTTTTATTATCTATTAATTTCAAGAATAAGTCAATATAAACAAAAATATAATCATAAAACAACCAAATCATAATTTATGCAATTTCTTTGAAAAAGTGAATAGTATGAGAAAAGTTTATAGAGAAAATACAGAAATATTTTTCATAAATGAGAAAATAAAATACCAATAAAATAGTATAGTATCATTAATATACTAAACGTTCTCAATTCAAGAAGCAATGATGTAAATTATTCGAAAGTTCTTAAATGCTAATATCTTTTGTTAAATATCGAAGGGTGCAAAGATAGCAGCTCGTAAAAATCTCTTGCATAGCGTACAAAGTACAATTGGAAAAAAGTAATTTGGTGGTATGTATTGGGAACAATTTGTCATGTCATGTTCGATGTTATACATCACAAACATATATAGATGCATGAAAATATTTTTATTCTGCAATACGAATTTTCTACTGTGATTGATGTCACCATCCAGACGTGGAGTGATGACGTGTAGCACATTGGCGAATACTAAAGAGAATGGAGGCAACAGACTGAACGATCTGAACCACGTCTCTGACTGGGTGTTAGCATTACATTTAAATGAGAATAAATCTTAGAACACATATTACTTTATTTTAATTAGTGTAAAATATATTTTTAAAAAAAGTAAATAATTATCACACACATATGGAACAAACAAAAGTAAAAAGGATAATTCAGTAAACAAAAAAATCGTTATTTGAATTATTTGCAGTTATTATAAAATAATTTCTCGTAGTTGAAATTTATAAATCAAATTATAAATTAAACTTTGTATTCAATAGACCCTTGGTGTAATATGGGTATTTTTGTAAGTTTTTTTTATTATATATACTTTGGATATAATGCAAATTCAACAATACGATCGTCAATCAGATTTAATATATTAGAAAAATATCTGCAGGATTTTTCATGATTAGCTCTATTTATTATTCGAAATGTAGGATATACAGATTAACGGTAGAAATTCAGGTATGCCCTTAGGAAACTGCTTTGAAATGCTTCGAGTTAATTCCATTATCGACAGGCTAATATTAAGCTACATGAGTATTTACATGGAATTATTTGCCTAATCAATACATTGTAAAACATGAGTGTTCTGTAAACATGTACTTGTCAAGAATGTAAACCGATAATCAGAGTAAAAGTAGCGTCAACTACTTTATTATTTAATACATTTTAAATTCAAAAAATTTTCAATTTTGCTATACATCTTTTTTTCGTTAAAATTTGCACTGAGAAAAAAGCTGAGTATGAAAAATGATAACTAGGCAATTTTAGTTACGGTAACCTAAGTTTTGGTTACAATTACCAAAATCCTGGTAACTGTGACCAAAATTATATATTATATAAACTAGAAAAGTTTAGTTACACTAACCTAAATTTTGGTTACAGTTACCAACATCCTGGTTTAGGATTACAATTACCAAAATCCTGGTAACTGTGACCAAAATTATATATTATATAAACTGGATAAGTTTAGTTACATTAACCTAAATTTTGGTTACAGTTACCAGGATTTTGGTAACTGTAACCAAAACTTAGGTTAAAAAAAAAAATTGCCTAGTTATCATTTTTCATACTATGGCAGATTATATATCTATAGCATATCATCATATTTCATACTATAGCATATCATCATATTTCTCACTTTGGCAGTAATTTGGGATATATATAAAAAAAAACAAATGTATCAACCAGAACACTATTTCCGTGGCTGTCCAGAATGTGAAGAGATCGACAAAAATCCTTGCCACCAGTTGAGCATGGCGTGTCGATAGCCCACTCGTTACACATCTGCGAAACAATAATAATAAGATATGTTTATGTAATAGCAACGTATAATGAGATATATAAACAATTGAAGTTACATAATTTAGATATTTTTATTCTATTGTACAAATATTTCATTAAGCTGACAATGAATGTTGATACATGTAAAACAAAGATTAGGAAAATGCATGGCATGTCCTCAAGACAGTTCAAGCTATTTCGCGATTGAACAATTTCATAAATTTCTACTGATACGTCTGTTATTTTATACATTTCAATTATTCAACAAAATTGATTCAAATAAAAATACAAATGAAATTTTTATAACTTTAAAATAATCTAATTTTTTATCAATGATTGCGAGTACATTTTATATATTACTTTTTATAGTTTTGCATTTCATTTTTATTGTGCAGTATATATACAGTGCGTTATAAATGTTCTGGAACAGTCAAATATTTAATATTAACATAAAACTGTTTAAAATTTTTAATTAAAATTGCGATAGAGATCAAATCTTAGAAAATAAATAATATTTAGGTCAGCGACCAGTTATTTAGTCTCTATTTATAAATTAATATATATTGGCTGGTATATTATTAATGTATTATTTTAAATATATAAATTAGAATATATGATTTACAATTATTTATTTGATCTAGAATTTCATATATAAAACACAAGACAAATTTTTAGATTGTATATACACTATATATACAAATGCATATATGTGCGCTAATTGCACATTAAATAAGCATTATATAAACCTTATACATTATGTAAACACTTTATATTATGTAAACTTATTATGTTAATTTGAAAATGTTTTTTTTATGTCTGATGACGCCTCTGTATTTAAGGCGAAACGTTATGAAATTACACGCAAATATTTTATTAATAAATTCTTTCTGATATGAAAGAATTTTATTTTTATTGTCCCATTATTTCATTCATTGAACTATACTTATGATTTATGGGACGTAATTAAATTTCTACAATTTACATATAAAGATTGAGATTTTTGAGAGAATTTAATTGATTTTCATACCTGATTATCGCTGACGTTGACACAAGTGTAGCACGTTAGACCTGCGTAACAGAAATTAAGTGGATGAAAAAAGAACAGAAAACGACTAGAGATGCTGATAAGTTAGTGAAGAAGGTCAAGATATGTCACGACATCAACACATGTCATACTGTTTATGAAATCTTCGTATCTTTGATTTAGAGTTTTTAGAAATCTCAACATAACATTCAAAGTTCAATGTTAACTAACTTTAATATACGCTTGTACTACTTATTTAAAACATTCAAATTACTACCAAAAATGATGAAAAACATAAAAACAAACATAAATTTTTTCTACATAAAAATGCAGTGCTATAAAAAAGTTCACAGGCTTTAGTTTTTCAAGACTATTTAGTTATATTTTCTTTTACCTTTTGCAATATTACAAAAATTCATTCTTAAATTACTCGTTCCAGAAATTCCATTCTGACCTATATTGTATTTTATTGATAAATCCAAGAATATAATATGCCTACGGGGCAGATTAAATTAAATAACATGCACATGTAGAGTTTTACTGTATTATTAAATTGCTGTTTTTAAATTAACGACAATTTTTGTTATTTACATAGGTTTAAAAAGTTAAACACATTCTAATTTCTTTTTATTTTTTGCAATGTTCGAAAATAAATTTTAAAATTCATAGAAGATCTTTTATTAAACAAATTGTTCCATATTTTATAAATAAATAGAGGTCATGTAAAATAACGCTGTAATACAAATCGGCCTCATTTCTAATCCCGGCAGATAGGTCAACTGAAGTGAACGTAAAGCATAAAATGTAAATAATAAAGGACGGACATATGTAACAGTGATGTAAACGGAGAAGACACCTTATGTATTACGTATTACGTTCGTTTACGTTGTATGAGCTTCTTGGGGCTTAAATCTAGAGGAACAAACCCAGCGTAAAACGAACCGATTTATTTCTTGCAACGACGTAAGAACTCTTATACAATATCACGCTTTGGAAAGTGCACCCCTTTTTCTTGTTCGCTATCAGTTACGCTCCATACTCGTGAGATGTAGCTCTGCTCCTTTTCAAGACATTCCATGTATTATCGTGTCGCGGTAAGATTGTCCAAATAGTTAAACATAGCATAACTTAGTCT
This sequence comes from Archaeoteleia sp. ZL-2020, assembly GCA_022817725.1. Classification (NCBI taxonomy): domain Eukaryota; kingdom Metazoa; phylum Arthropoda; class Insecta; order Hymenoptera; family Scelionidae; genus Archaeoteleia; species Archaeoteleia sp. ZL-2020. The sequence continues at coordinate 4,356 of JABFOW010000653.1, read as the reverse complement.
TTCAGAATATTTTATTTTCAGAAGTACGGGTAAAACCAGATTTTCTGCCAAAAATTACATACTTTTTGAAAGTTATATATGTGAATTGGTTTTCAATTTAATGAGCACTTGAATTTGATGAAAAAAAGCTTTTTGTTTAATCAATAATAGACAATACTTTACGTTTAAGTGTGTAAAATTAATAATTTTATTTTCCGTCTATATTTGTTGACGTCGAATATTGAATGTGAAATGAAGAGCGACTGAATGGTGTATCAATTGTAAGAAAACAAAGGAACGGTGTAATAATGTTATCAATAAAACAGTTCATCGAGTATTGGTATTTCATTTATCTATTATATTTACGATGTAATATATTGCAAGAAGTACAACCAATTAGTTTTGTTTATTTTCCTGGGTGCAACAGGTATGATATAACAGTATGTTATAACAACTTGCTTTCCAATTTGTGATGGATTGTTTTTTATTTTTTAAAAACGTTCAACTTATACTGATGAATTTTACATGTGTTACTAATTCATATATTAAGTTACAATTTTGTAATTAGTAATATTTGTTACAATTTATTTATAAAGATGATTCATTATAACTCCGGGAAATTATAACCAAATACTTGCACTTCATTTCTACATTTTTATATCCTACCAAAATATTACCAAAAAAATTCGAAAAATCAAAAAGTAAAATGTATGCCAACCAGCCCCGGTCTCCCCTATTAAGTTTTCTCACTAAAATCATGACAAAAATGTCGAAATGAAAAAGTGTTCATAGGTACAGCCGGTTCCCAGAAAATTACCAATGATTATTTCCCAAACGAACGCAACAACGTTGGCGTTCTCCCCCACTGCATGTAAGGTTGAATCTCAATAATCTGTCCGTGTAAGTAACGCTTCGGCAGATTTACGACGGAGAATTTAGTTGCATCGCGTGTCGCGTGCGAAATTGCAGTATTTTTGCAAAATATACGGTAGTTTTTCCTTCGGAGATACATTGATAGGAAGGTAAGTAGGGAGGAAGGAAGCAAGGAAGGAAGAAATGAAGGAAGGAAGGAAGGTCTCTCAGTGACCTAGGAGTCCGTCGACCCTGATGCCAGGTCTATGTGCTTAATAAATGACCGTATAAACTGGATCCACGGCGTAGCAGGGGCTGCACGAATGGTAGTTAAAGTCTCGAGTCGGTGATTTGTGCGATATCGTACATCCGTGTTATCAGTCCTCGGAATCGGATGCTCGGTTAAATCTTCCCTAGTAATTTTATCCCAGTTGAAGGTTCGAGCTGCTCGTGGAGATTCCATTTCGCCTCTTCCACGAGTTCGAAGGCGAAGGCGCGAGTCGAGCGGAGTCGTAGCCTCGAGTCGTGATTTTCTCTTTTTGCCATGAAACTGAGAAAGAAAGACAAGGACGCCCAATCCGAGGATAACCATCGAACGATCGATGAGCGGTGCGCGAAAAAGTGCGCGAAATATCATATCTGCCGTGGAATATCGTGGGACACGAATATGCCGCAGAAATCGGCTGATGGCTTGACTTCATATTTATTATTGAAACCGTTGCACCTTCGCGAAGCCCGATATTTATCGCATGACGTCGGATAAAACGCAGACGTGATATATCTGCACCGAGGAAAGGAGCTTCCTTTTTCTTCCCGCCAAAATTAGATTATCTTATAAATCACGCTCTTGCAACGATTCATCAACTCGTCCGCAGATTCCGAAGTGAGGCATCAAAACTCATCGTGATTCACCGAATGATTGGTTTAACCAGATGACGAAGCCTTTTTGCATAATGGACGGAGCCACTTTGGTTTCTCTGACTGCATTCGTGATGATGAATAATCATTTCCAATCGCATTTTCATTTTTTTTTTAAATTCCGAGTCACGAAATACCAATTTCATGCTTTTGTTCTTTTCTAACTGACACAATTGCATTAAAACAAAGGAAATGAAGTAAAATGTCACAATTCACAATATCTTCTTGACGGCAATCTGAAGGAAAAGAATTAATCTTCTCTTAACTGTTCGGACGATTCTTAATTAAACGTTTCGTTAAGAATTTTACTTCACGATGAAACAGTAATTTTGATTTGGTCACAGTCATGAGAATGGATTATAAGAACAAAATATCTAACTTTTAAAAATATATTGTGGACTTTATAAACACATAGTTCCAAAACCGGAAAACGTCAATGCAGTGTCACTTGTCTTATTCTTTGTTGACAATTCCAAAAATTCTGCATCATACTTCCAACGTAGTCGACAAGAAATCAAAGAAATCCTTTATATATTGAGGAAATCCGGAATTTGCATTAGCCTAACATTTCGACCTTGCTTCCTGCGTCGAGATGATCGTTTACTTCGGAATCGGGGCGTGGTCATCCCGGTCATTGTTACTATTGTTGCCTCTGTCAATGCTTTTCGCTTGTTTGCTCCGTGACACCACTGCCAGCTCACAAGCGGTCGTGGCGAACGTAACAATAGTATTGACAATCGCATTGTATTGTACTGAAAATTACATTTAAATTTCAGTGGTAGTGGGACCAATGATGTCTTCTTGAATGTACGCATTTATTTTACTTGGAAAATAGAACAACTAATAGAAAATAGATTCCGACACTTATATTCCAGAGAAACTCAAAGACTACCAAATTCGTGTCTTCTTAGCTTCTCGACCTTGTACAGAACAATATAATACAATTTTCGTATCGCAAATGTTCACGAAGTACGACTTTGCGGCGAAACACAACCTGTCGGATTTGAGTTGCGTATACAAAAAATGCTTATCTCGTATCCTTGAGACGAAGACTGAAAAAGCCTAAAGGCGACGTTCTTCAAAGCGCGCCTCGCGAGACAAATGAAACGCTGCGCGGTCCGTAATACCGGCAACTAACACCTGGAATTTGCGTCCGTCGTATCATAGTGAATCATAGTCCGGCGTGGAATTCGTAGGCGTTAAATAATGCTTCCCTGCTCGATTTATTGTTACGCCCCCGATAACCTGTGTCCACGCCAGGTTTCTTGAAGTGCAAATTTATGAGCGAGTCTTAAAATGACGTTTCTATATCATCCTGCGCAGCGAAACGCAACAGGAAAGCGCAAATTAACGTTAGTAGGCACATTTATTACACGCTAAAAACCGTATTGTTACCTTACCTTAGCGCTGGCTTGAAAGGGAAATATTTTCTAATCACTACCTTGCTAGCGTTTCATGACGTGAATCCGTAGAACAAGAAATTTTCTAGCGAACGTTTACTCCAGTAAAATAATATAATTTTATCCGTCTTTCATTGATAACAAAAAAATTAATGAGGTTTATCGTAACTGAATTTGATGGGATTTAAATAGTGAACTGAGAGAACGTGGTAATACGTAGCAATGAAGTTTAAGGTCATTAGAACGTGGTAATGGAATCTTCAGTTCTTAGTATTGATTAATGTGTTCGCAAATGATTATTAACAACTGTAGATTTAACTGTTCTCTTTAAGCATCAGGTATACCATTTAATGTTCAGCTTTATTAGCATGAGTCTGGGATTTGTGTTTTTTCAAGTAAGGCTTTTGTAGAACTGCACACATCGTTAAAATATGTATTTTTATTTGCCATGAGACATTATTGTGACTTTTTGACTTGCTGCATAAACCACCTTCTTCTTTATTTGGCACACGATACTACCGCCTCTTCTATTAAAGTCTCTTATTTAAGTTATTAGAGCCATATTTAAATACATACGTCATCATTATTTAACAGATAATTTTGGATGATTCGGCGAAAGTCAGACGACATGTTTATTATTGTAGTTGGTGTGTAACGTGGGACGAAGACAAGGTCGTCTAAGACAAGTTTATGGTCGAATTAGCATTCGCCATCACGTTGTAGTGCTTATGCCATAAGTGTGTATGAGTAATATTTTATAGTTTCCTAGTGCATAAGCAAGAGATGCGGGTTCGTTGATGTGCGTCGATTAGTAGAAACGAGTCTAGTTAGTCTTCGGTCATCTTAGTTCATAGGTGCCCTGAAGATACAGTCAGTTCATGTCGACGAGGGTTGATCTACATATATGATGCAAGATGTCGCTACTCAGAAAATATTTTTTATATTCAAATTGCGTCCTAGTTGAATAATTTATAGCATCAAATTAAGTCACTCAAATGAATAGGATAACATTGTTTTGCGCAATGAAGTAAGAAAACATATTTTGTTTAAAAAATTAACTTTATTTTAACAAAGACTTTTACGTAGCAATAAAAATATTATTTATTCAACAGACATTTTGCTGAAAAAAAAAATCGTTACTCGAGTGAATAATGACAAGGAGTTTCGTAGTAGCGTCGTAAAACGGCTTGAAGAACGTTTGTCAAAG
>JABFOW010000652.1:0-10937 GCA_022817725.1 Archaeoteleia sp. ZL-2020 | reverse complement strand
TTATATTATATAATCACGTTATCTTTCGTTTTTGTAGATTGATAATTCTGATGATGCTGCAAATTGACAGCGAAACGTTAATAAAAATTTAACTTTCTTATTATATTTTATTATGTCCTACATATCCGAAAATAAATTCTCTCTACTATTGTAATTATTTGAAGGACGAAATTATATTCTACTATTCATCATTATTGGGTGATATGGATTGATGATCACTTTTATAATTAAAAGAAGGAAATTTTTTGTATCAATGATGGTTTCTATTGGAGTGATGATATGATTGTTTTATTCCACAACTATCTTGAATTGGATCAACATATGATGCTTTTTGGACTACCTTGATTATATAAGGAACTCATACATTATTGAAGTAAAACCGATGCCATATATAATCAACAACTCTACTTATATTTACGTATTAGATTAATTATTTGTTTTGTTTACTTTATATTGCTATTTTTGTAAAATTGGGTTTTGGATTATTATGATTTTCTGATTATTATTTAGAATAATTAAAATTTACGTTTAACATTATATAATTTTTCTAAGATACAATTTATAAATTTAATGAGTAACATCAAGTTGGCATATAATTATTTTACTGTGTTTTTCATACAATTATTTTGTGGTTTTAACAAAAATATTGGTTTTCGAAAAAGACTTTCTAATCCTTTGCTTACATTTTTACATTTTGTTTTAATTTAATTATTTTTCGAAAGATGGGCTTTTTGTGTTATATTGTTGACAATTTTGGTTACGGTGCTTGTCATCTGTTAAAATTATGGATTAAATACTCTAGAAAAATGATAACTTGTAAAAAACATTTAACCTTTTTGTTAACGGTTAGAAGTGAGGATTTGGAACCTAAGTTTTTATATAATATTGGTCATACATTGCGACATTTGAGTAATTTTCATAATTCTTCCATATATAACAAATATCAACAATTTTTAAATCAATTTAAACATAGAATACTAAATCTTACTATAAAAGATATTAATTTTGAAATTAATTTCCTAAAACATCTATTGATAAATATTGAACGAAATTTAAATTATAAACTACCACAAATTATTTTAAAAAACTTTTATCACATACAACACAAAAGTTTGACAAATTTATGGAATATGATCCATCATAACCACTTAAATAAAATAGAAAATTTACGAAAGGATAAATTTGATAAATTGCAGAATTTAGAAGTTATGAATTACATGAATTATAAATGGAATGATGGTAGTTTTTATTACCAAAATTTTAACACGACTAATATTGATAAATGGTGTATAAACCTCACTGATGTGGTGATACCCGAAACAGTGAAAAGAGTGGTTTGTTTGGGAGATAAATTTTGCTTTAATCCCTTAACTTTTAGTCAGAAAGATTCGTTTAATATCATAAAACACTTTGAACAACAAATATATAAAATTCCTACTTCTTTGCATAACTTATGTCGAGATGATGTCATTGATTCATGCTTAAAAACTAAAAATATACCAACACATATTAATTTTGGTCATAAATTATTATTAAACCATATAGATACAACTAAAAAATTTTGTAACCAACACAAAAATTTACTTTTCACGAAATCTGACAAGGGTAATGTTACTGTTATTCTTGACATAAATGATTATATAACGAAAGTTGAGAATTTGTTATGTGATCCGATTGTTTATAAGGTTTGTAAAGATAAAAATCCACTTTATACATTGTTGAGTAAATTGTCGGAAATTTTGAAAAGATGGTTTGATAATAAATATATAAATAAATCTGATTATTTTCACGTTTATAAAACATTTGGGAACGTTCCACGATGTTATGCCCTCCCAAAAATACATAAACCAAACATTCCTTTCAGATTGATTGTTTCCACGGTTGATAGCCCTTTACATAATTTTGAAAAGTACATTGAAAATATTATTTGTAAAAAATTACCTACTTATGACATAAATATTACCGATAGCACAACATTCAAGAGGGACATTGAATCTTTAGTTTTACCAGATGATTATGTCATGATGTCACTTGATGTTATTTCTTTGTTTAATAGCGTACCTCACAGATCTATTATTAGTTCTGTCCATAAAAGGTGGAAATTTATAAAGTCGGGGTTTGTAGATACCCATAGGATACCTTGGAAAGAATTTCGAATTGCTGTTAACTTTTTACTTACGAACACCAAGTTCACTTTTGATGAAAAGACTTATGAACAAATTTCTGGTACTCCTATGGGTTCTCCTGTTAGTCCGATTTTTGCCGATTTGGTAATGCGTGATCTTGAGGAAATAGCTTTAAATAAACTTAAACAACATATTTTTTATTACAGAAGGTATGTTGATGATATTTTTTTGATAACTCATAAATCCAAGACTCAAATGATACTTGATACTTTTAATGAGATTAATGAATATATACAGTTCACATCTGAATATGAAAATGAGGCATGTCTCAATTTTCTAGACATTGTTATACAACGACAAGTTGATGGTTTATTATTCACGAATTGGTACCAGAAACCAACTTATTCTGGTAGAGTGCTTAATTTTTGTTCGAGTCACCCTTTATCACAAAAAATCGCAATGATATACTCTCTAATTGATAAGGCCATTCTGTTATCACATAAAAATTATTTTCAATCTAATATTGATAAAGTAAAAAATATTCTTACACAAAATACTTATCCATTAGATTTTATCAATAAATTCATCAAAATAAGATTAAAATATTTGCAACAAAATTTAAATCAAAAATCTAAAACGAAATTTGACCCCAAAAAAGTTGTTTTTTTGCCAAATTTTGGAATAACAACAAAATACACTGAAAACAAATTTAAAAACAAGAATATAGATTTGATTTACACTTTTCCAAATAAATTAAATGGCATTGTCAAGAAGGGAAAAGATATTACTTCTAAACCACACATGACGGGAGTTATTTACGAATTGAGTTGTAATGATTGTGATAAGATTTATGTGGGACAAACAAAAAGAGCTCTAAATACGCGAATTAATGAACATAAGAAAAATTTGAAAGATTTTCGACCTACAGTTGTTACTGAACATCTTGTTAGTGAAAGACATGTTATGAATTGGAATGATGTGCATATTTTGGATAGAGAACCCTTTTACCAACGGAGAAACATATCGGAGATGTTGCACATAAAAAGTAAAGAAGATCACTGTATAAATTTAATTACTGACACTAAGTGTCTTAATTCACAATATAATAGATTATTTTTCCATTCTTGATATGTCTTAACTATAACAATTTTATTTTTATATCATTGTTGATTGCTTAAATTATGATATATAATAAAAAAAGAGAGAGAAATTTTTATTATTGAAACGAAATTTATATACAACAATTGTAGTTCTAATGTTTATTTGGTAATTTTATTATTTGATATTATAATTTTCAAAATTCACCGCTCATAATTGCAGTCTCCGATAGGTTTATAAATATCATCATCTCATTGTTTTCATTTCCACGTATACCACATGTTTATCTATGTATAGTGTTTTGTATAGCAGTTTTCTCATTGATATGATGTGTATGAAAGTACATCGTTGCGACATGTGCACCGTAATCTTTTTGTTATTTATTGGTATTATACCATCCATACCTTTATTACACATATTAATTCAAAAATGATTTTTTCTATTATATGGATTTGTGTAATTTTTATTTATTTGAGTTAACTACGAAGATTATGGTGAGTTATGTTATACTCATTGAGTTATTCATTTTTCTATCATTGTTTGAGAAAAAAGAATGAAATCATTTATATGGTGTGAATTTTATTATGGTTGTATTGAATTTTTGATGTATTAATTGATTCTCATTTATACTATATAATCACGTTATCTTTCGTTTTTGTAGATTGATAATTCTGATGATGCTGTAAATTTACAGCGAAACGTTAATAAAAATTAACTTTCTTATTATATTTTATTATGTCCTACATATCCGAAAATAAATTCTCTCTATTATTATTAATTTATGTTTACCTACAATATATTATACAAAAATTTAAAATATGCAATATACACAATATTTATTAAAATATGTTGCTTATATAGACATAATATATTAATACCTACTATGCGCTTCATTGAATATTATATAAATATCGATGAATACAAATTTTGTTTACATATTAATAATGAAGTTTGAATGAACAAATTTGTTATATGAAAGCACATACAAGTAAATAAATGCTATCATAAAATATATAATTATCAACACACGTAGTATATTGATTTTTCCTAAATTCCATAAATTTAATTTTGTTTGTTACAAACATTATACACAAAAGAAAAGAGCACCCAGATGCAAGATGCAAATGAGACTCAAATTATATTAAAATACTTTAAATCCAAATTTACACAAATTTAAATAAACATAAGCAATTAAGAAAGTAATTAATGTAACACGAAATTCCTTGGAACTTTTCGAAAACAGAGTTATCAGAAATTTACATTAACACTAAATGTATATATATATACCTTCGTTATATTTATCTCACTTTATCACCTAGAATTAATTGCTAAATCAATTCGAGTTGAAAAAGTAAAATTCACCCTTATCATCGAAGCGAGTATTTACCTTCGAAACATAAATGTTCACTTGCGAAATGAAGATAAATAGCGAGTCGGAATACGGATCCCTCGAAATAATGCCGCTTAACACTCGACTAAATCTTGTTCCTCCGCGCTGATATCTCTTCCGACGAGAGATTCCAAGGGAGACACTGGAGAGAAATGAATGTGTATGGATCGTAGTCGCGGTGCGCTGCGGATATGTATTAAGAGGTAAGTCTGATCTCGAAAAGCAGAGGAAATTCGCAGCATTCGCTCGTCGTCGTTGCTCTCGGCCTCGTCGATATAGATACCCTTCGCGAAAGAGTGCACTCGACAGAAGAACGATCGGGAGGCAGTATTCCGCAAAGTGGAAACGCCACGTGTGCTGGCTCCAGCCCAATGCTAATGGCATTTGCTCTGGCAAGGAATGCGACGCGCGAGCCTCCCGCACTTAACTGTAATACATTGCTGCGTCGCGCGTTACGCGGTTTGCATAACTCGAACGCTCGCTGTGCACATCCCAGATCCAATTTTCAACCATCTCGCAATCCTACCTGCATCTTTTTACATAAATTCACTCGCATACAGCTCCTTCGTTATCGCGACATTTCTTTCTCATTATTTTCTACCGCACTCGACGAAGAAATCATTGTGCCACTTTTTCCTGAAATTTATCGAATTCGTTAAGCATCGGAAAAGAAGCTTCATTAATCAAAATGTACAGTCGCTCCTATTTAGGCTAATGCAATTAAGAATTTAATTGGCCACTTATTTTCATTGATATAATTGAATCTATCATCCTGTGATTCGTTATTCTTGACATTTATAAAATGATAGAAGTTAGTATTTCAGTCGAAAATTGTATTTAAAAAATGCTTTTTATTATTTTACTTAAGTACCTCGAGATATAATTTTATCTAGGATTATATTTTCTTAAATAAGAAGCAAGTTTATATTTATATTTATATTTTCAAAGGAAAAACGTTTTATACAAGTAAATTACTCGACGTAGAAGTTATTATCTCGGATTATTTATCAAATAAATATAAAACAGAGGCAGTAGTTCGATTTAATAATTTAATTATTGTAGTAAGCTCGTATATAAATCAATAATGCTTATCAATAATCTGTCTGAAAAACAAAGTTAATTCATATTTTATAATGAACTTAGAGTAGACTTATTGTCTTCGAGAAACTATAATACAATATTTAAAAAGTAAGTTTATTTAGAACGCAAAGTATTATTGACGTCCAGTTTAATATTTCATTGCAACAAATGCAATTAATAGGAATTTCTTACTTATGCATTTCTTAACTAACTGCGCACATCATTTTGTGTTTAAATTATTTATACAGTTTATATTTGAAGAAATCGAATTGTTATACAAAACAATTTGACATTTCATTTGAACAAATATTTATTCGTAATAAAACAACAACGACACGTCATAAACACACTTATTTAAAAACATGCCTTTGATCAACGAACGACAATAAGCGAAAATATATTTGTACATTATTACACAAATAATAAAGCAACGATTATTATTGTAGTCATAACGTACAAACAATTGAATTATATTCGAATACAGCAAATTGCGTCCGAATCAAATTAAACGCATCGATATATAACATATTCAAACAATTTTCATGAAAAAGCTATAATAATAACATCAAAACAATCTGAACATAAATTTGACTTTATATAGTTCTTTATACGTTAAAACTTAGTTATTTATGTATTTATCTAGTTGTAGTTATAGTTATAGAGTCAAAGGCAAGATTATCGCCTCTCGTAGCTATGAATGAAACGATTTATACGTAATATAATTTCAAAGGTTTCTTATTGCTTCTCTTTTATTTAGTAAAAGAAATTTCAAACGATTTCCTGAAATTCATGTTTTCTCATTTTATTTCTTCTTATTTAAGGAGCAATGAAAAGGTGACAACGTAGCGCTGAATAAGGACGGTGACAAAGAGAGAGAGACGGAGAGTGAGAACAAGTGAAAATGGCGAAAGGCGCTGAAAGACTGCCCGGTACTTCGACTAGAATAAGGACCAGAGACGATGGTTGCTGTTCAGTGAATTTCTTGAAATACGTTCTACACATTTACAACGTAGTATTGTTCGTAAGTATTACAGGAAATGCCTATTTTTTATCGCACGTCCCGGTCATTATACCTCGCACGCGTGCCGTCACGAACGTGGTCTTTTTATTTGGGATTCAATTTCTTTGATGATTGATGTCGTGAAAATATGTCAGCCTGTTATTTCAAGCCCACGATTGTTATTTCAATGGACGATCAATTCTTCAGTAACTCTGATGTTTTTTATTAAGATTTTGACTTTTAATACAGAATTATTATATTTGAGTGTTATTTTGAAAAGTATACGAAATACATTTTTATTGTTTTTACAAAACATTTTGTTATTATTAATTAATATCAAAATAAATCATCTTACGCATGCGGATTTATTAATAGGTAGCAGTAAAGCTGTATATCCAATTTATTTATTGGGTGAATTCGAGTGGTGCTGAGCCGAATTAACTTGTTGGTAGAAATTAACTGTTTTTAATTACGATAAGGATTACGATGTCATTTTGAGTGAAGCTAAATTAAGATCAGAATGATAGAAGCAATAATCTTGATATCAGGGTTCATTAATGTTATATGAAAAATAGAATTTCTCTCCCTAAATCTAATCTGACATTGTCGATTTTTGTATTATTGTTACTTTATTGAAAATTTATTATACATGATTGAATAACTTCTGTCAATTGATAATATAATAAGTAAATTAAATTTAACGCTAACAACACTATTTTCTTGTCGATAAAATAAATATTATTATTTTCTTGTCCTTTTTAAAATAATGACAAGTATTGTGACAGTACTTGCTCAATGTTTACTAAAAAAATTGAGTTGCTTCGTATACTCACATTATCGTGTATAGCTTTCTTTATAAATATTCATTCTGTCACTCTCCATCTTATCAAAACGCAAATGACAGATTCCTTTTTTATCTTGTTTATTTGGCCGTTAAAAACAATTTTTTAATAACAGTATATGTTTTATTCAGTTTATCTTATGAAACACATGTCAAAGTTTCATCCAATTAGGCGTTAATCCTCTTCAGACCTGCGTCCGAAATTTTATTTTCGAAGTCGTATTTACATATAGAAAGTTAAAGATTTCTTTTCGATACATAACAATGACGTATCTTATCTATGCCCCTAACTAGTGCGATGAAAATGAAAAAGGCTCTAAAGTGGTCATTAAAAATTACCATAATTGAACATATCACAATAATTTTAAAATTAATATTACCGAATATTGACAAACGTCTTACGAGCCAAATTTATTAACATAAAGGAAGTATTCCAATAATAGACAACTTTGGCTACGTTTATTTTTCATGTTAAATTAATTAAGTTATATATAGCTCATATAATTAAATAATAAATATTCCTATTTGAATAAATCTTTGTCTTTTTTACGGAAATATTCGTACTTTAAAATTATGATTTGATACTTTAATTTGAGACTCAAATTTGCAATTTTTGTGATTTGTTACTTCACCTTTGTCGCAACATTCGGCTCCGTCATAATCTTGACCCGTCTTATTGTAAATATTTTTATGCGTCGGCTGCTCCGGCGAATCATATTTCGCGATACGCATTTAATGGTCCGGGACAGTATTCGTGGCTGTTTTCCTCGTCGTAAAGCACCCAACTCTTCGTTTTTCATTGTTACTGTTATGAGAGGTAGCTCGACCTCATCGCTTATTCGACGACATCCCATAAAATGCTAATAAAGTTCTCTCGGGCGCTCGAGTCGTAATGCGCAGAATGCGTTTGGATGCGACGTAGACACGGAGCGCGAGCCCCAATGAAGAAGCGAGCACGAAAGAATAAAAAAAATTTTTAAATATGGATACATAATTTATAGTTCTCCGTGTTACAGTTTCTACGTAATAACAAGTTATGAATTACATGCCTTCATCAATCGTAGCAATTTCGATACTATTATGTACGAGGGGAAAGATTCCTCGTGGTAGAAACAAATATGAATGTTATATACGATAAGCAATGATTAAATCGGGATTTAATGACCCGCACAAATTATTTATTGAAGTATATAATTTACGTATAATATTTTATTGAGAAAATTGATAGAACTTGCATTAATTTGCATAATTTTGATTTGAAAAGCTTATAATAGTACAGTTTAATAACTGCTGACCGAGATACAGTCTGCTTGAATGCCCGTCGGGTGGAATTTATACAAAAATGCAAATACCGTAATTTTGATTAAAATGGTATTTATTTGGATGTCTCGGAAATGCAATTTAGTTTAATACGCGTCATGGGCGTTATTTAAATCTAAACAATGTATAGAATTTTCAAATTTCAATAAATTGCAAATATTCAATTTATTCAAACTGAAAAATATAATTTATTCGCATTCACATAAAATGATGTTGACTTTCATGCCCGCAAGATGGGATTTATGTTAAAATATAGGTCATTTAGCTTTGCATAAAATGTAGTTCATTTAAATTTTCTTCGAGGGTATTTATTTAAATTAAGGAATTAAATTTAAGTTATAGCAACTGAGATGCGTTTATACGTAATGAAAGTAATATACAGTGTAATTAAAGTAATATACATAAGAAATTTTATCTAACCGGTCTGCAATTTGTTACCATAAATTGTAACAATTTTTGTATTTTTTCTACAATAACTAATATCATAACAAATAAAAAAGCTGTTATTTAATTTACATATTTTTAGCTGAATTGATGCATTAAAAATGCAAATAAAAAAGTAGTGCAGTGAAATGAAATGTTTGTTAGTCGATGTCACTTGCAGAAGCGTAGAAGGATATTAAAATGTGAAAGAATTTTTAAAAACGCAAATAATGTGAACAATAAAAGGAAGAAAATAGAAGCGCGAAAAGCAGAGACCGTAGAAGAAGCTCGGCGTGGAGGTAGGTATGTTTAGTTTAATGTCAGCACGTCGCCGACGGAAAGGTGAGAGCATCGATTTTCCAACTTGTATCGCTTAACCAGTTGCTGTCATCGAGTGTTGAGACTACAGTCTCCTTCAATAAAACGTTCGACGCTCGTAAACTCTCGCCAGATTTTGACCATCTATTTTGTATCGACATTTTTTCCCCTCTTTTTTTTAAGTACCAGCGGTTTATCGCCAAGATAAATATGAGGGATACGGGATAAATTGCAGGTCTTGGCACGGTACATATTTGCCGATCCGAAGCGATGTATGCAGAAAGTGTAATAAAAAATGCACGTTTAAATTTTGATATAATAATGGTTCTTATGATTTATCATTGAAAAATGATAATTATTGATAAATTTCGCGTTATAATATATAATATTAAATTCAATAATTGAAATGGAAAAAGACGTCTGATTTAATATCGACGGAAATGAAAAACAAATATCATTAATAAGTGAATATGTACGAAATTGTGCGCGTGCATTCATAAATATATAATTACACAAATAATGAATAACTGGTTTATATGAAATTCAAGGATTATAATTTTTCATGTCTTATTGGATGCTTTGCATTGTATCGCATTCTATCATCGTTATGATAATTATTATAATTTCGATGAGTTTGTGAAACGAGTTTCGGAATAATATACAGTAAAGAAGGTTGAATAAAATATTAAGTTTCATCATTATGGTTTATTAACGTTAGATGTTCGGTAATGCAAAATGAATCTACAAAGGAAAATAGTTTGATGAATTCTTTAATTAATGAATTTTTTAAAAGACAATAATATATATTATAAAAATAATTCATCGAAGGTAGTGATAATTAGAACAAGCTGTGCTCGTATCACAATTAACAAAATATTAATATGTTCATAGAATACTATAATAAAGAATATTGTTATAAAAATTTTTGGACGAATAAAAAAATAGGATTATTGTTAAAAAACGATCATTCGCGTGTCAAAATATTTGACATAATACAGAATTACATTTTAATATTTAAATTTTGGTGAAAATCATAATAATTATCTGAAAATATTTTTACATGACAAGAAAAACGTAAGGTTTTTTACGATGTAGTAAAAACAATTATCCCATTCTCCTCTGCTTCTAATAAAATGTCCAGCCTCAAAATCGTAAATCGAATACATTTAATAGGGAAAATGTCCTTTATTTCCGTACAAGGTCGTCTTTCTATAATTGCGTAACGCAAATAATGCCTCAATGAAGCTATAATAGTGTGACATTATGCAGAGCTGGATGCCGTTGTAGAACAATGCCCCGAAACGATGAACCGCTGCTGTGTGAATTTAGTACAGACAGATG